>RYYW01000719.1:0-22707 GCA_013621005.1 Aeschynomene evenia | reverse complement strand
GTGCATGGGGAGTGTGGAAGTGATGCGCAACACGTCCAGCAAGAACCTCATCTAATTAGGGTTGACAATTGCATGCATGTTAGACAATGGATAAAGGTTCTGGAAAAAAATTGAAAGGTACTTCTTACCGAAAACATGTCGATCCTCAATCGATTCTCAAACGGGCATGAGTTATGCAAGGGGTCCAGCACGTAGAACACATATGTTGCGATGTCGAGAGCGTACAGGAACCAGTGCTCTCTCCAGTAGCAAGGCAGGAAAATCTATAGGGGGAACATAAAATGTAGAGTTAACAATGATATATTGAAAAATGTGGCGTTAGCTTTTAAAATGTTGCATACCAATTTTTTCCTTTTGTAATGTTCCGGATGAAAGAACAGTGAAGAGAATTTTGCTGGAAGTGGTTCGTACGACTTCCCTTTGATGATCTTATCATCATTGCCTCCGGCGAAGAACGTAGGCTGTCACAAGTTAAGTCGTTTCAAAAACCCAAACAGACTGTAAGATAAAACCCAAACACTCAAGCAGAATAAACCCAATTAACAACAAAGTTTATTTTTTAGAAATAAAGAGATAGATTAGTGTTACCAGAATTGTTGGAGTCATGCAGCACACGTCATTGTATCGCGGGGATCCACAGTTGTTGAGGAAGAAGCAGGCATAGTTCATAATGCTGGAATCGATATATCTACGTGGCAACATGGTTTGGGCGGATGAAGCTGACAGCCAACAATTTGGCTCTGAATTCAAGTTTCCCAAGTCAATGTCGCGCTTGGCGTTGAGGCTCATAACCCATCTGTACGCTCTCTCGGCAATATTTGCTGGCTCTGGGTGGTGGAACGGGGTGTCTGATGGAACCTGGTGCGCGGCTGTGCCAACGCTTGGCTGACCCTGGTGCACTTTAGTGGGTAATTGTTGTTTGGGAAGTTGTGTGGGTTGTTGTTTTTTTTCTTATTGGGGCTAACCCCCATCTTGCTGTTTGGGGTGATGATGTGGTGGTTGCGGTTGTTGTTGCTGGCCGGGATTTTTTGTTGCGGTGAAGGCTGGAGGCAGGACAACGAGTGGAGCTACGTAAGGAACGATGGCTTGGCTTGTCTGCTGCGTGAGTTGTGTGATGTTGAGGCTGAAAGATGGCATACTAGGGTCTTTTTGATTGGCGGAAGTTGCCATTGCTGCTACTTTCTCAACAACATCATTAACAATCTCATCAAGGTTGATGCTGTCATAGAGGGAATCTCCGCATGATCTGGAGAATGTTAGGCACGTGCGTAAGGAGGGGAGAGATGGATATTTGGTAACTACAAACAAATGTAAATCATTGTATAGCACTTACATCTGTATTGAAGGGAAATCAGGTCCACCTGTGACAACCTTCTCAGCGTGGGGGGTGTTTCTGATGCATGCCCATCATCACATACCCTGAGGGAAAAAAAACCCATTATGTAACAGAAAAAAACCCATTTAATGAAGACAAAAACCCAGACTGGTTCATTAAAATTGATAACATGAAATAGAACCTGGCAACAGCGGGGGGAGTTTCTGATGTCTTCCGACTATCATATGCACTGAAGAAAAAAACCCACAAAGGTTACTTAGAACAACCGACATAATATTTAAGAAAAACCCAGACAACAACTAAAAATTGATCATAGGAAAAGGAACCTGTTAGTTGCTGGGTGGTTTTCTGATGACTTCCCAAGATCACATACCCTAAGGGGAAAAAACTCATTAAGTAACAGAAAAAAACCCATTTAACGAAGACAGAAAAACTAGTTCATTAAAATTGATAACATGAAATAGAACCTGGCAGCAGCGGGGGGAGTTTCTGATGTCTTCCGACCATCACATGTCCTGAAGAAAAAAACCCACAAAGGTTAATTAGAACAACCTACGTAATATAAAAAAAAACCCAGACAGAGCAACTAAAATTAGATCAAATGTAATGGAACCTGTCAGCGCCCGGTGATGGGGGGGTGGTTGAGGCATTTTCATCATGACACACCCTGAGGAAAAAGTCCACCAAAGGTAAATAAAAAAAAATCATTTAACTTTTAAGGAAAACATATACAGTTTGCAAATTAAATTAAATGTAACCTGTCATGCTCATTTGTGTCATTGTGGTCGTCATCGGATGATGCGTTCTTTGAAACGTCCCCAGCAATTGTCCCACCTGACTCCTTGCTTGCACCAGCACTGCCACCATCGTCTTCTTCCGTGTCCGATCCACAACTCGACTCTGGATCAGAGGACTCTTCTGCTGGCGACGTTTGGCGTGCGGTCCTGGCAGCCTTCAATCGCCGCAGGCGTTGTGGGCGTGCATCCCCTCTCATAAGCCCCTGCAAAATTGGTACGCATATGGGCAGTGTGAATAATAGCCAAAACAAAACTTAGACGTCCGTGACATGAATTTAGTTTAACAAACCAGTGGAGAACGAAGTTCGTTGACGACTGCCTCGTTCAGCCGCTCCTCCGTCCAGTAGTTCAGCCATGGGGGAAGTGGATCTGCTCGCGGGTCGAAGGCACCAAACATTTGGAAGTAAAGTAGAGGACCTGCAGGGAAAGAGGCCAACAAAACCCAATCAATAGGCAAAAAAACCCAATCAAGAGGCCGGAAAAAAACCCAATCAAGAGGCAAGAAAAAAAAATCAATCTATGTTGGACGATTCAAAAATATCAATTATATGAATAAGATAGACAACAAAATTAGGGGAAAAAATAACATAGCTTAAAAAAATTAATAGTAGGTTACCTCAAGCACAAAAACGCAACCATTCAGGCTTGTTGCTTTTGAAAGCTTGTAGCGCCTCATCCCATCGTAAAGGTACTCAAAAATTTGCCTGCTCCAATTGTACTGTTCTGTGTTGTTTACGTCGACGACCATCGGCAAAAACTTGAGACTGACTTTTGACATCATGCTGGGCAGCATGAATGTCATCATGGCGAACAAGAGGAACGCCCGTCTAAAAGTGGGTCCTGGGGGCTGTTTAAAACCATGTCCCGCAGTTGGCTGGGGGTTTTGTTCCTGAATGTCTCCATCTCTTGAAGGTGGGTCCCAGGGATACTGAGGGACGACATTGTCTTCCCTACAGGTACAACATAATAGTGTACATATTTTAACACCAAAAATAAAAATAAAAATTAATACAAAACATGTTTAACGTAAATACAAAGTTGTACCGGTGGCAGGGAGTCCAAGAACAGCACCAAACGCCGCGACAGTCACGTTGATTGTGCCGAGGGGTGTTACGATTTGGTTGCTAAGTAGATCGTATGAATTAATCAATGCTAACAGCACCGATCGGTTTAGCTTCCCAGTCGGCAGATTCAAAAGTGTATCGAACCCCATGTCCACAACGTCATTGCGTTGTTGAGGTGTGAGATGGCGACACAAAGCATCCAATCTTCCAGAGGAGCAGCGCAAGTCAAGCACGCACTGCAGTAAAAAACCACAATTAAGATAAGCAGACAACATATATATTGGAAGAAGAAGAACCCAATCGAAAGTATTATAATTCGTAAAAAATGCTGCCAGCATGTATACATGGAAAAAAAAAACAGCACCTAAAATGACTAATCAACAAGAATATGCAGACAATTAAAAAGCAATTACCCCAGCAAAGGTGGGACGCGTTTGTGCTGCCGGTGGTGCAGGGGGAGGCGCTGATATAGCTCGGGGCAGTTTTTGTTCATTTTTGTCCTTGGATCTACGATCTCGACGGGCAGACGATTCTTGGTGTACCTGGGCATCGTGCCTCCGTTTTGTTCTGCGCTCAACATCTAGAGCAGCAGTTGCCCCAGCGGAAACCGGCTGATTAAGACATGCGTGCAAAAAAACAGACAGGACACAGATAAAAAAACCCAGTTAACAATGTTATTAAACCCGAAACAACAGAAATACCCCGCATGCGACGATGTAAGTTGTTATGTAAATAAAGGAATTTAATGACACACCCGTTTTTTTGCAGTAGATGTTTGCTGCCCTCTTATATCAGCGCGACGCTTTGAGCGCATCTCCCTTGCAGATGGGGAGGTTTGCTTGCTTTGTCGGGTTTGTCGTGGCATGTTTTAGTAAGCACCTAGTAATAAAACAACAAAACCAATTATGGGACGGGACAACCCACAAATCAAAATAAAGAACAATAAAATAATAATTCTAGCCAAAAAATTTAAAACAGAGATTCCAAATGTATAAAAACCCTAAACATACGCTGAAAAAAACCCATTTAACATCTAAGGAGAGTTCAAAGTTTTCCTTACACAAATAAAAAAAACACACAAGAGCACATACATTTTGCAGTATAACACCAAAGTAGATTTAGACCAAAACACATAAAAACACACAAGAGCACATCACAACCACACGCACCCACGAAGAACCACGGGGAAGCCCCCCAATAGAACTGTTAGAAACCAGAACGAAAAACTACCATAATGTCAGTTATGTAAGAAATTAGACGTGTTAAAAAAAAAATGAATACAGACCCAAGGACTGGACAACCCACATTCCAAAATAAAGAGCAAAAAAATAACAATGTTGGTCAAAAAAAGAAAAAACACACTTAACAATTGTAAAAAACACAAAGCAGTCGAAGAAAAAAACCCAATAACAATCTGAGCAAGATTTAAGTTTTGTAATTCCAAATCAAAATAACCTTTTTGCAAGGATGTCCAAAACCCATATTGACACACAAAAAACACAAACGTAGAACAATGGGAAAGCCCTAAAGTAGATAAGAACTAAAAAATCATACATGTACATAAGAACACATAGCAACCAGAACAAGAAATGTAGAAGAATGGGAAAGCCCTTAAGTAAAAGTGTAAGAAACCCATGTGGAAAACCTAAATATAACCGGGGAAAAAACCCATCGGAGAAAAAAAAAATCAACACAACAAAACGAAAAATGAATGGCGTTATATGTGGTCAAAAAAAAAAACGAAAAAACACGACAAAATCACCCCGTTTTTATTTTATTTTGTTTCATAAACTAAAACGAAAAAAATACGAACACACATACACACACACGGAAGAGACAATGAAGTAGAAAACGGGGGAAAAATCTTACCTTTTTTTGTCGACAACCGAAACGGAGGGACCGATTGATGGAGTGCCGAGAAGAAGGAAGAAAAAACTGGAAAAAACTCGAACCAACAAAAATGGCGGAAGGAAAACAGAGGGGTTAGTGTTGAGGGCGATTGAGGAAGGGGAAAGAGTGGCAGATGGGCAGTGTGGGGTAATGTGCGGTTATTGAGAAGGAAAACAAAAATCAACTTTTTGAAATAAACTATAACCACTCGCGCGTGGGGGAGAAGGACTGAAAGTGGGATTGTGATAATATGTAACTGGGTCCCACGAATAGTAATGGTAGAGTGGCTGGGGAGTGGCTGCTTTAGGGGTGTGTATCTAGCACTATTGTAAAAGAATAGTGCAATGTGTTAATTGAAAAAAAAAACAAAAAACAAAAAAAAATCAGAAAAAAAAAAGATTAAGAGAAGAGTCATAGTAATGAACGCGCGGGTTTTGTAAAAGATATAATGTACGATGTTAAATACGATATAAGTATTTAGCGTTGTACATTTAGAATTTCCGTTTCTGCTTATTTTTATTTGTGTTTCTACAAGGACTTGCAAATTAATTAAATTTAAAATGAAGCTATATAAGATATAGAACTTTTCTCTCCTACTCTAACTCTTTATGCCTCTAAATTTAGTGTGCTGCCTTGATTCTAACTTTTTTGGACCTATTTAGCTGGTAGTACAATTACTAATTGATGTCAATAAGCTCACCTAATTTAATGATTCTAATGTAAACAAATCTTATTCAATTTATATAATTTGAGAAAAAAACAATAAATCTTCTACAATTTGAAAAAATCATATAATTGCAACAACAATAATTTATTATCATACATGATTCTTAATTTCAATTACGTCATACAACTTTTTTGATCCATATGCTAATTTTCAATTATATCATTTGTAAAAGTAGATAATTATGAAATTTATTTTAATAGAAAAAATTGTTGGATTTTAGTGTATACAAAAAATCATTTTCAATTATTATATTAGTTAAATATTTAACTATAATTGATTACAATCTATTTCATTTTAATTAATAGTTTTTTTATAGACTATTTAATTAAACATAAGAATATTTCACATTCATAATGTCTATTTAGAAAATATATTAATTATAATAATAAATATAATTTGATTGTGATTGATTCTTATTTGATTATCAATAATTAAATCTATTTTTTTATCAAATTGTATTTATTAATTTTTTCAATTAGATTTAGTTTTAAGGAATAAAATTTGAAAAAAAAACCTATTTTTTTAAAATAATTTTAAATACATTTTATTTATATTATTTATTTATAAATAAACGTCATGATATATTATTAATATAGTTAGCACAATTTATATGTTTATACTTTTTATATAATTTAATGTATATATTTTTATTTAAGTTCTATAATTAGTTTAACAATAAGTTATTTCTATTTATTTAAACATTTTAAAATTTCAATTTTAGTAATTAAATTATAATTTTGCTTTATTTCTTAACGATTTCGTGTATCACATAGATAATATTAGTTCGTTTTAGCATTCATTAATAAGCATATAAACCAATCTTTATATTGACACTTATTTATAATTGTAATATCAATATAATACTTGGGGCTAATATATAAATATGTTGAAAGTACTTGGTGCATAATAGAGTAGAAGCCCAATCAGCCAATAGCCCACCTAACAGTTTTTTTATTTTTGGAACTGCACCTATCCTTTTTTTGTGTTGAGTGTGACGCACAAAAGTTTGGCCCAAAAAATTGCATTGGTTTGACTGAAATAGCCATTATGCATATAGAAGGCCTCTATAAATAATGAATCAAAAAAAAAAAAAAGAAGGCCTTATAAATATATACGGTAGTGTTTGACGTACAACAGAAATACATCCAATTTGTATCCAACGTGTGCTATCCATGTTACAGGATGTGTGCTATACGTATATGTGATATGTGATATACGTATAGCACACATCCTGTAACATAGATAGCACACGTTGAATACTAGTTGGACGTATTTCTGTTGTACGTCAAGCATTATTGATATAAATATATATACTTGGTGTTGGTGTTGTTTGAGGCGCATTTGCTAGAGCCATTTGAGAAACCATTGAGGGGGAAGAAGAGAACCCTTGAACGTTAGAAGGACCACCTAAAATAACTTCAGAACAAGGAATTTTCAACAAAAAAACATTAAAATAAATCTTTACATTAAATTTTCCTAATATCAACAATATTATATATATATATCGGCTAATAATAAATACGTTTTTTCTATTGCAGGCCATTTTTAACATTTAACAAATATCAATAAAAATCTTTAAGTGACATATATATAATTTTTTCCACCACAAATGACATTTAAAGTGCAATATTTTGATGTGTATTATTTGTGTGAAAATTTTTCGATTTTTCGTGTTTATGAAAATTTTATCTATCATTAAATAAAGGCAAAAATATCATTTTTGTCCTGTAACTTTTACTCGATTTTGATTTTGGTCCGGTATCTTTTATTTTTTTTTTATTTTTGGTCCTGTAACTTTGCAACGTCAACTATTTTGTCCTCCGTCTAAACTCCGTTAGTGAGGTGCTAATGTGGCACTAACGGTGCTGATGTGGATGCCACGTGGTGCTGACATGGACGCCACGTGGCGCTGAATGGAAACATGACCAAATTCACCTTCCTATAAAAAGAAACAGGACCAAATTCAAAATTGGATAAAAGTTACAGGACCAAAATAAAAAACTAAAAAGAAAAGGACCAAAATGAGCTTAATAAAAAATGAAAGAGGACCTGCGTAAAATTGATGTAACAAATAACTTTTCTAATCTAGATAATATTAATGTTACTCAAACATGTTTTTAATTTGCTTGAAACACATAATTTACTTAATTGCTATAACAATATTTATTCATAATGTGACTAATAAGTTCACAAAATGTTACGTAAGATTTGACTACATCGAAAATAAAAATAAAAAATTGAATATTGTGCACATGAAGTATGAATATCAACTAATACATCCAAAAAGTTACTAATAAGTTCATACATGATAGTAACAAGAGTGCAAAATAAAGCTAAATAGTGTGCAATATAATACGAGTACCCCAATATGAGATAAAAAAAAGTTAAATACAAGTACTTCCAATATGGTTTTAGCTTGCACACTTGATGTTATATATGAACTTATTAATAATTTTTTGAATGTAATTAGTTAATGTTTATGTGCACACTAGTTAATTTTCAGATATGATCGAATCTTAGATAACTTTTGTTGAACTTATTAGTCATGTTATATATTAGTATTATTATAGCAATTAAGCAAATTATGTGTTTCAAACAAATTAAAAGCACATTTGAATAACATTATATATTGTCTAGATTAGACAGATTATTTGTTACATCCAATTTTATGTAGGCCCTATTTTATTTTTAGTAAGCTCATTTTTGTCCTGTTTCTTTTTTAGTTAGTTGAATTTGGTCCTGTAACTTTTATCCGGTTTTGAATTTGGTCATGTTTCTTTTTTCAACAAGGTGAATTTGGTCCTGTTTCCATGTCAGCGCCACGTGGCGTCCATGTCAGCACCACGTGGCATCCATGTCAACGCCACGTGGCATCCACGTCAGCACCGTTAGTGCCACATCAGCACCTCACTAATAGAGTTTAGACAGAGGACCAAAATAGTTGACGTTTGCAAAGTTACAGGACCAAAATAAAAAAAATAAAAGATACCGGACCAAAATCAAAATTGGGTAAAAGTTAGAGGACCAAATGATATTTTTGCCTTAAATAAATTGTGAGACCTTATTATAGTAAAATGCACAATCTATCTAACGCTAAATACAATTTTATGAGCACAGAGGTCGAGACGAGAAATTGGAAGTAAAAATGTA
Source organism: Aeschynomene evenia (assembly GCA_013621005.1). NCBI lineage: Eukaryota > Viridiplantae > Streptophyta > Magnoliopsida > Fabales > Fabaceae > Aeschynomene > Aeschynomene evenia. The sequence goes on along the minus strand of RYYW01000719.1, from coordinate 13,743 downwards.
GTTTAATTAGGACATGAATATTCTTGGACAATTAATAAATGTAGTTTAGGACCACCAAAAAAAATTCTCGGAATAACATCAATATTAATAAGACAAATAAATAATTTTACTAAATCTCAAAAATAAATTATAACAAAATACCAAATATTCAATTCCATACCAAAATGTCATAAGTCATTCCACAAGGAGTCAATGAATATAATATCCAAATTCAAACCATAAAAATAAAATTAAAAGGTCATCAAACACCAAACATAATAAGTATAGTTCATCCAAAGAACCTATTAAAACAATCCAACTAGAAAAATGTTTTGGAAATACTCCTTCCTTCCATAAAAAAAAATCCATTTTTCTGTCAATCAATAACATTAAAATAAAAATAATAACAAACCAATTACTGAGAAGAAGAAGTATCATCCTCATGAGCATACTCCATAGGCTCCTTGTCTTTAGCCTTTTCATTCTTCTTATTATTATTGCTAGTAGAAGCAATAACATCATTTTTCTTGTTCAATACCACAAACTTTGGAAGGGTGAAGCAACCTCCCAAAAGAAGCTTAGGCTCATTATCATTATTCTTATTCTCAGCAGAACTAGTTGATGCTGCAACTTCCAATGAAAGAGGATTATTTGGTATCATAGTAGTTGAATTGTTCCTCCTCTGATGTAGAATTTGAGCAGCAAGTAGTGAACTGATGTTGCCGCTGGTGGCACTTCGCGGCGTGCTACAACATTAATAATTATTCTCAACATGTAATTATCGAAAAGTATTGTTAAAAGAAGTTATATTAACATTTATTGGCCGTTAAAAATAGTTATAAACTATTATTTAACAATTAGTGATTGTTGAAAATACTTATAAACTAGTTAACTTTTAAGTATTTTCGACGGTCAGTAATTATAAATGTTACTTTTATATTGACAATACTTTTATGACATTTTTGTTTAAATTGTTGAAAAGTACTCACTTTTCTAGCGGTGACAGCCGCAGTGATGGTGGTGTCCTCTCCGGAGCATTTGGTCTGATTAGCTGAGAAACCTTTGACGACTGAGCAGGTAATGCTAGAACTATTTTCAGCAATTAATAATTATCAATATAACTTTTGTTGAACAATATTTTTATCAATATTTTTTTACAGTGAAATGTTGAAAATAATTATTATTTTTGTATTAATTTAACCAAATTTCATGAAAGTTGGGTGTAATTTATCCTTACAATTACTAATATATATGTTAAAATATTTACATTAACATTTATTCATAAATACCAATAATAATATCTGTGGTTAATAAATAAAAATAAATATACCTGGTGCTGGTGTCTTTTGAGGAGTAACTGCTGGAGCTTTAAGAGAAACTTTTGAGGAAGAAGAAGGTGGCAGCGGAGTTTGAATGAAAGAAGGGCCATCCGAGATCACTATAAGAGAAAAAATGAGTATTTTTAACTATTCAATTTTAACAGTTAATAATATGCATTTAAAATTGATAAATATTTATATTGATGATACTTATTTATAAACAATAATGTTTGACGTACAACAGAAATACGTCCAACTTGTATCCAACGTGTGCTATCCATGTTACAGGATGTGTGCTATACGTATACATCTTGTAACATAGATAACACACGTTGGATATAAGTTGGACGTATTTTTGTTGTACGTTAAACATTATTAATTTATAAATATTAATAATATATGTGGCTAGTGAAAAAAATATACTTGGTGATGATGCCCTTTGAGGAGCACTTGTTGGAGTCTTCTTTGACGAAGAAGAAGAGCCTTGAATGTAAGAAGTGTTGCCTGTGATCATTGTAAGAAAAAAAATAAAAATATGAGTATTTTCAAAAATTCATTCTTAACATTTATGTTGTCACTTATTTTGGATATCAATAATATAAAAGATGACTACTAAATATACCTAGGACTGTTGGTGCCCTTTGTGGAGGACTTGTTGGAGCCTTATGAGAAACTTTTGATGAAGAACAACCACCTATGATCACAAAGGTAAGAGAAAAAAAGTACTTTTAATAATTCATAAGCACATAAACAAATAAGGAAGACTATATGTACAATGAAAATTGTAAAATATTTGTACAATAATTATATCCATCGTTGGATTGTATTAAAGAGTAAATTCATATTAGAATCTAACAGTGGAGATGATTGTTGTACAAGTATTATACAATTTTTATTGTACACATAACATTCTTTGAAATAATACCTATTCATAAAATAAAATGAATAATATACAATATGTTGTATAACTTTTTGTTATATACTTAATATTATAAATATGAATATAATACATGTGGTTAGTAAATATACCTGGTTTTGGTGCCCTTCGAGAAGCACTAGTGTGAGCTTTCTTAGAAACTTTAGGTGAAATAGAAGGAGTCCCTTGAATGTAATTAAGAAGGGTCAATTGTCATTACCGTAAGAAAACAACAAGTATTTCAACAATTTATTCTTAACATTCATTAATAAGCCTAGAAACAATATACTTTGTATTATTGACATTTATGTATGATATCAATAATAATATAAATATGTAGTTAGTATAAATATACCCTGTGTTGGTTCTCTTTGAGGAGTATTTGTTGGAGCCTTTTGAGAATCTTTTGGTAAAGAAGAAGAAGAAGACCCGCTATTATAAAAAAGGCCACCTGAGATCAAGGTAATTAAGAAAATATGAGTTTCAATAATTCATTTTAACATTCACTAATAATAATAAGCATAGAAACAAACCTTTATATTGACACTTATAAATATAATGTTCAATATAATGCATGTGGGTAATAAATATATCAATAATGTTTGACGTACAACAAAAATACGTCAAACTTGTATTCAACGTGTGGTATCCATGTTACTGGATGTGTGCTATACGTATATGTGATATACATATAACACACATCCTATAACATGGATAACACACGTTGGATACAAGTTGGACGTATTTCTGTTGTACGTCAAACATTACTGATAAACATATATACCTAGCGTTAGTGCTGTTTGAGGAGCACTTGTTGGAGCCATTTGAGAAACCATTGGGGCATAAGAAGAAAACCCTTGAATACTAGAAGTACCGCCTGAAATAACTTCAAAACAAAAAACTAACTAATTATGTATTTTCAACAAAAAGCATTAAAATAAATCTTTATATTAAACATTTACAAATATCAACAATATATATGGGCTAATAATAAATACTTTATTCTATTGTGGGGTATTTTTAACATTTAACAAACGTCAATAAATAACAAATATATAAAATGCACTATTTTGATGTATGTTGTTTGTATGAAAAATTTTCAATTTCTGTGTTGATGAAAGTTTAATTTCATTCATGTTGGATAAAATGTGAGACCTCGTTCAGATAGAATGCATACTCTATCTAATGGTAGATATAATTTATACACTCTATTTAGTGAGCTTATTGATTGTCTAATTAATTTATTATATTTGACTATAATTTATTATTAATCGTGATTTTAAATTTATTGTTAAATCATATATAAATATAGTAGTATTGATGAAATAAAAAATGAGTGTAGAGAGCAACAACATGAACAATGGTGAGAGGTTCGAGGGGAAACACGATGAGGAAATCTGTTTAGCCGATTGGAAAGACAAATGGGAGAGTATGTGTTGGGGGATTGCACCAAGTGTTCAAGAGGGAAACACATGGGATGGAGGGAAGAAGGTGGATGGGTTTGCGAAGGATAACCTTTGAAAAGTCTACAGCAGCAAAACCATTCCATCCTGAGGATTCTTTGGACGAAGATAGGTTAGCTAGAGTAGAGGGCAAACAGGGTGACATAGCACCTCCACCGGTGGAGTTCTCCCCAAAAGGTATTCAAGCTTTATTAGAATCTTATGTGGAAGTGCTCGTGGTGAAGTGTCTTGGTAAGAAGGTGAGCTACACATCGTTGAAACGTCACCTTAAGCATTAGTGGAGACTTAAGGGTAGATATGACGTCTTGGGCATATGCTTTGGTTATTTTTCGATTAAGTTTGACTGTCTTGAGGACAAAGAGAAATTAATCAAAGGAGGACCGTGGATGTTGACAGGTAGTTACTTGGTTGTGAAACAATAGAGCCCACCCTTTAGACCCAAGGAGAATTCTATTAGAACCAGTATGGTGTTGGTAAGATTCACAGGTTTAAATATTTGGTACTATCATGAAAGGGCAATTCGTCACATCGCCTCTGTGATTGGCAGACCAGTTAGAATAGATGTTACCATACAACAAGCAGAGCAATGTCGATTTGCACGAGCTTGTGTAGAGATAAATTTTCATCTACCTGTGGTTAGGAAAGTTATGATTGATGGATTCTTGTATGACCTGGAGTATGAGAGTCTACATTTAATTTGAAACCTCTATCACTGCTACTGACATACTAATATGGAATGCAAGAAAGACATACCCTCTGGAGGAGGCAATGAACGGAAAAAGCCGGAATGAGATCAAAAGAGGGGAGTTGAGCCACCAGATAAGAATCCCTTCGTCTTTAAAGAAAAATACCCAAAAATCAACAGGTGAAAGATCCTAACAATCAGAAATCTCCCTAAATAGAATGAGAGAATGATAATGCTATGATTCAGGAAAATTCACACAATATTGATGACAACAATCATGGTTAGCAGCAGGTTACTGAAAAAGGAAAGAATCAAAAGAATATAAATAAAGGCAAAACACACGTGTAAGGCAAGCTAACAGGGGGAATTGGTAAAAATGTACTTTTTCCTAAGGGAGAAACACATGATTCCACTTATACTTCATGTGAGAAGTCCAAAAATAGCTTGCTCCCTTCGTCTTCGAAAATCTGGAATGTTTCACCAAATCGAGCAAGAATAATGAGGCAGAGGACAATGTCATCTTCCCCAGTAGTCTCCATTCAAGGAAGGAGGAACATCAAGACTTAGCTTCGCCAAGTAGGAATCAAGATTAAGGAAACTATCAAAGAGGTGGTCAGGGTCAGTGGTGGTTCTGAGCCACACGACTTTGTGACCACGTAAGGCCTTAGGGGCCAACAACTCTCACAATCTTATGGTTTTTATAGATTACGATATAATTTGTTGGAATGTGACAGGTACCCTTAAGATGGGAGGTAGAAGGCGTATTAAGGAATTGTTTAGAACCTATAAACCATCAATCTTCTTTATCCTTGAAACTCACTGTTATTTTGCCCAATCTAGAACCTTTTGGAGGAACTTAGGATTCACTCAAGTGGTTGTCTCCAACGCTAGAGGATTTAGTGATGATATCTGGGTTTTATCTTCAATTGATGATAGGAACTTCAGAGTTGTGGAGATTCACCATAATATTGCCACCTTTGGAGTGAATCCAAGCAATGATCCTTGGTTCTTTAGCGTTGTCCATGCTTATCATCATCCTGCAAACAGGACCATACTCTGGCCCCATATGGCTTAGATCCGTGTTGTGGTTAATGGTCCTTGGCTCCTTCTAGGAGACTTCAATGAAGATTGTTATCCATCTGAAATCAAGGAAGGTAATTTCTCTCATACTAGAGCTAATTTATTTCTTAGTATGTTGGATTATTGTTGTTTATTAGACCTAGAAGTTACAAGAGATCGTTTTACTTTGATGTTTGGAAATAGAAATAGGTTGATTGTTTCCTAGAGATTGGACAAAGGCTTCGATGATAGTGAGTAGAGGTCGGCTTTAATGAAGCCTATGCTGAAAATCTTACCCGTATTGAATATGATAATTCTCCAATCCTCCTGGGGCTGACGCCACTTCCTCATAGGTTGGAATTAGACCATTCAAATTCCAGGTAGGTTGGACGACTCACCCCGATTTTGATGTTAGGATCTCTAATGTTTGGGAATGTGGTAGAGGTTACTTCTATTCTAGACTTAGATTAATCCAGGATGAGGCGCAAGACTTTAATACAAATATCGTTTTTAATATTTTTGCTAGGAAAAAATCTCTAGAGGCTAGAATTAGAGGAGTAGTTGAAAGATACTTGGAGAACTGAGATTTAGTTTCTCATATTCATCTCTTTTCAAGAGGATTATTGTATGACTTAACTCCAAGAGGAGCTTCTCCGATATCAAAATCGAGAGAACAATGGGTTAAATTTGGTGACAAGAATTCTTCTTTTTTCCATGCTCAAACCATTATAAAGAGGAAACGCAATAAGATTCATGGTTTATATGTTGAGAAAGGAGTGTGGAGTACAAATGAAGATGCTCTTAAAGGCCTCGCTTTGGACTACCAGAAAGAATTGTTCGCCCTTTCTATCTCCCTGAGAGATGTTGCTTACTTCCTCGGGATGGTCCCTAATATCTCAAATGATGGTTGTCATAGGCTCCTTGGTCTAGTAACAAAAGAGGAGGTTCGAGCAATGGTTATAAGCATGAAATCCTTTAATGTTGATGTAAATCCTCTTTTGGTTTTGATTATAACAAAACTAATGTAACAACAGGTTCAGAAGCTATACTTTAATATTGCAAATGTATAGAAGCTTCTTGTTGTTCAAAAAATGTTTGTTTGCAATAGTTAGGAAACTTTGTAAATAGCTTCAATAAAAGTTGTAAAAGCTATACTTTATTTTCCTAGTAAATGTATTAGACAATTTGAATTTGTAATACATTTAGAACTATTAGGAACAACAAACAGTGTTCAGAAATGGAGATGCAGATTCAGAAGGTTGCATCAGAAATCGCATTCTGAAGGAGTTCAAAATTGCTGGTTCAGAAAGTGCATTGAAGATGTTTAGAAAGCAAGTGTTCAGAAAGTGAACACTCTTTAAGTTCAGAATCGTGATTTATGATTCAGAACTAATTCAACATTATTATTGCTTTGGTTATTTTTTTTTAAAAAAAGAGCACGTGATAAATTGTTGAAATGTTCTTTATGGATAAGGTTAGTTATTCTAGTTGATTGTACAGCTGGAAACTTGTCATTTCCATCTCTTTAAATAGAGATGCTCTTGTGTTGTTTAGACACGGATAGAAAGAGATCAATCGTTCATTACACTCAAGAGAGAAAAAAACTCGAGCTGATAGAAAAGAAATTTTTCAGAGAAAAAAGAGAAAAAAAAATATGCTCTGAAAAGAAAGAAAAGAAAAGAAAAAGAAAGATTCAAACTCATATAAAAAAGAGAAAAAGTGCTGATATGAAAAAAGTTTGAGAAAGATTCAAAATTTCTGATGTGAGTTCAGAAATCCACAACACCAAGATCAATCACTGGTTCAAGAATCTACAGCAAGGTACAAGGAAAAGTCCTTGAAGGATTCAAAGCAAGGAAGAATCTTCAAGAGGCGATATCTTGAAGTGAAAATTTTCAGAAGGGGATTTCTAGAGTGAAAGTCTTTGGAAGAGTTGTTCTAAAGCAAAAGTCTGTACAAATGTTGTTGTATTGCAAATTCTGTAAGAGCGATTCTTGTGGCGAACCTGAAAAAGTTGCAAAATATATCTGTGTACATAGTAATCTTGCTTAAAGGATACTGAAATAGTGGAACTCGACCTAAGGGGTTGAAGAACTGGATGTAGGCATTATTGGCCGAACCAGTATAAAAATTTGTGGTTTTGTTTTCTTACCTTCATCCTTTTATTGCTTATATGATTTGTTAATATCTGTCAATATTGAATTGAATTGAATTAACCATAATCAGTGTTAAGAAAGGAAAGGTAAATACAGAGTGAGTTTTTAAATTTAAAGATTCATGTGAAAATTAATCTTTTATAATAAATATTGATTGTATTTGATTCTATGAGTATTGATTAACCTGTTCACATTGAAAAAGATTGAAAGAAAGCTATTTTGTTTGTTTCTTGAAAGGTTTTAGAAAATCTGTGTTGATACATTCTGACTGTTAGTTTCTGAAAGATTATATTCTGGAAAAACTATTCTGAAACATTGTTTGTTCAATTTATGATGAATTGATATCTTATATTTTGTATTTGACATCATCAAAATATATAAGTTTCATTTTTGCATTCAGAAGCCTACAGCTTCAGAGTTGTGTGGAATCAGAAAGTGAGTTTACAAACAGAAACATATTCTGAAGGTGAATCTGAAGTAATTTCTGAAGGAAATTCAGAAAGGAATTTCTGAAGAGATTTCTGATAAGAATATTCTGAAATAAATTTGTTTTAGTGTTCAGAAAGTTTGTGATAACAATACATGTTTTGATGTTTTGTGATTAAGTGTTTGTGATTCTTTAATCCGATGCAAAATATTAGTATTTGAGATTATTAATTGCTAATACATATTCTGATATCACAAATTTCTTATCATAATTGTTTTGAAATTAATCTTTTCAACAAGTTCAAAAGACTTGATTGATTTCATAATTTCAGAAAGTATCTTTGCATCAATATTTGAAATTGGAAGAAATTTGACACAACCAATTCACCTCCCCCCTCCCTTCAGTTTCGTTCTTGATAATTGAGAAATGATATTCTTCACCACCACCACTAACATTTAAGGCACCTGGACCTGATAGATTATAGCCTGTCTTTTTAAAACAGTGTTTGGGGATTAACTTTTCCATCTTGTGCAGTTAGTATTTACTAGTGGTTCTGTTCCTACATCTTTTGCAAAGATTTTAGTAGTGCTTATTCCTAAGGGAGACAATCTGGTTCATATGAAAGATTTACGCTCTATAAACCTCTGCAATGCTGCTTATAAGGTGGTGTCCAAGGTCTTGGTAGCTTGTATGAGATCCTTTCTAGAGAGAATAATTGGCCTCTACAAGGTATGGTTTATTCCAGGCAGAGGAACTATGGAAATGTGGTGCTTGCTCAGGGGTTGTTTCATTACATGCACAGTGTAAACTTAAGAAATGAGTGTTACCTTTTAAACTTGATTTGGAGAAAATGATAAAGTAAGTTGGAATTTTCTGGAGTTTACTCTTAAGGATTTTGGATTTTTCGACAGAACAATTAGCTTCCTAACTTCACTCTTTCTAGAGTGCTTTGGCAAGGGGATCTATGTCCCATATCTCTTTGTTCTTTGCATGGAGAAGCGTGTTGTCGTGATTAATCATAAATTACAACAAAAGAATGGCTGCCAATTCATGTTTCTAAAGGTGACCTCAAGATTTCTCATTTAATGTTTGATAATGATATTCTCTTTTGCAGAGGAAAGAGTGCTCATGTTAGATTAATCAAAGAGCCATGTTGGAGTTTGTGAAGCCTCAGGATTGAAGGTGATATTGGCTAAGTCCTAGCAATGTCATCCAAGAATATATGTTTCTCGAAAAAGATAAGAGAACTTCTCATCTATTTCAGGGTTAAGATTTGTTAGGAAAATACTTGGGATTTCAGTTATTGCATGGAAGAGTGGTTAGAAGGCATTTCGAAGACATCCTTGAGAAATTTCTAACAGGTTGATTTCTTGGAAACTAACTTATTGAATCGTGTAGGGAAAGTTTGTCTTGCAAAATCAGTGTTTTCTTCCTTGCATGTTGTAGGCTTTGTGCATTCCACAATCTGTTTGTTCCAAAGCTAAGTAAATGGTTTGGTTATAAATTTTATAAGGAGTGGCAAGAACAACCAATAGTCAGTTGGTGAAGTTGATGATCTTGCCAACGAGATTTGGTGGTCTTGGAATTATAGATGCAAGACAATGTAATATTGATTTTGTGGGAAAACTTGTCTGAGATATTCTGAGAAATCCTTATAAGACTTGGGTGTTTGTGCTCAGACATAAATATCTTAGGAAATGGACAATTACTCCGATGGTAGTAATGGTAACTACCTATGTGTGGTGTAGTATTTCTAAGGCGGCTCGTAAGCTCAAGGATGCCTTCCACCTAGCCACAAGGAATGGGGAAAAGTCTATTTGGTATGAGCATTGGTCTGGTTTGGGCAACATCTGTGAGTTGATTCCCTATGTGCACGTTACAGACATTGAGTTTCAATTAGTTGAAGACGTTTAGAATAAAATCTTTGGGATTTTGGATGTCTGCGACCACTGTTCTTGAACATATCCAACACTGGATTTATAGTTTCAAGGTCCTTGCCAAGATGCTCTAGTTGGTTGGTACTGGCTCCTTCCTCTTCAAGAACATATATACTCTACATTGAGTGCTCATCTCTAGCTTCTCTTTGGATATAACCAAGCCTCTCCAGATCCTTTATAGAAACAAATATGACGCCTAAAATTTACTTAGAAAGTCAAACTTTTATATGGCTTTATTTTCCCTAAATCATTGCTTGTCACCCAACTCCGTCGCCTTAGGAATTTGAGTTCTTCTCCTCTGTGAAGTATTTGTTTTGCTGGTATTAAAGACATCTTACATTGCATGTGATATTGCCCAAGAGTGGTCCCTGCGTGGACCTCAATGGTATACCAACGTTCTTTCTTGTGTTGGATTCACAAGTTGGTTTAATCATGCGAGGAAGGAAATGACAGATTCTGAACTTTCATTACTACTCTCTGGGAAATTGGTTGTGGAGGAACAACTACACTATGAGTGATTTCTTAATTTTTTCATGGTTAGTTCGTCACCGAGCATGGACTGCAACGTTAGACTAGAAAGGTATTTAATGAACACAGTGGTGGTTTATGAAAACTCCGCAGCATCATGGATTCGACCTGACCTTAATTGGTGCAAAGTTTAGGTTGATGCAAGTGTTAATCATACAAGCAAGAGGAGTGAGTGTGTTGGACTCATTCGTAACCACCAGGGAGTTAGGTTAGAGGGTTTTCTATGCCTTCAAATTTTGATAATGTTATCTTGATGGAAATGCAAGCTTTTTAATGGATCTGGATTTGGCTTGGGGTATGAAATTTAAATGTATTGTTTGTGAGACGGACATCTTATAAGCATATAATCTCTTCACTGGTAATATTAATATGTTTGATGGAAGAATGAACCAGCTAGGGTGTGTTTGGATTGGCGTTGAACCCCCAAACGCCCATCCATTTTTTCTTGAAAGTTTCACCTTCTTGTTTGGGTGTTATTTGCTCTCCAAACCCAATTTCAATTTTGGGTTCAAACTCCCGTTAAGTGGAAGCAAGAATTTGTCACGTTGGCGTTCAATTTTGGCCGTTGGGACTTCTCGGGATGATGTTGATGACGAGATGAAGGTTGATGTGTGAAAATGTCAAAAAATGTATGAAGGGTGCATATGAGTGTTAAACATGCGGATTGAGTGAAATCTATTTGAGCTAGGTGCAATTAGGAAGGTGGGTTGGGTCTGGAACCAAAATGTTAAAGGATTGGTTTTGAGGACATCGAAGTTGCACCTATGATGATGGATTTTGAGGATATTGATTGATCTAGACTATATTTTCTTGTGGTATTTTTCCTTCTTGTCCTTGGCTATTATGTTTTTGCTGGTTTTATGCTTGATTTTATTTTATTTATGGTTCTGCTGGATTTTACTCTATTTTGGTGGAATTTTGTTGTCGTACTCGATACTAGTAGTATAATTTAATATTCATGTCCTTTTTAGTAATTTATACATTTAAAAGTGGTTTTGATTTTAATCATCCAAACAACATTTAATTTATCAAAATCAATTTTAGGATAAAAGTATCCAAACATAAATCACGTTAATGTTAACTCACTTTTACCCAAAATCAATTCTACAAAATCAAGTTCATTCAAACCTCAGTTTGCAAACGCTAATCCAAAACACACCTAGTTGTTGCATCCATGGCCATACCTCTCAGCTAATTGGGAATTGAAGATAAACCATGTGCTACGCGGTGCAAACTCTGCAACAAATTGCTTAGCAAAGTGGCAACGAGGGATCATCTAGCTGCTGGGTTGTTTGGGAGATTCCATCTCCTAAACTTGTTCTTTTTCTTAGGAGGGACCAAGGCTAACAACTTGTCCTGTTCTCTTTTGTTCCTTGATTATGTTTTTTGATTTTGTTTTCGTATAGTCACCAATATATATATACATACATATACACACACACATATATATATATATATATATATCATATATGTTTTTTTTATAAATAAAATAAATCTTATTCAATTTATAGAATTAGAGAAAAAAAACAATAAATCTTCTACAATTTGAAAAAAAATCACATAATTGTAATGAGAGTAATTTATTATCATACATGATTCTTAATTTCAATTATGTCATACAATTGTTTTGATCCATATGCTAATTTTCAATTATATCATTTGTAAAAGTCGATAATTATGAAAATTATTTTAATAGAAAAATTGGTTAGATAATAATGTATACAAAACATTATTTTCAATTATTATAGTAGTTAAATATTTAACTATAATTGATTACAATTTATTTTATTTTAATTAATAGTTTTTTATAGACTATTTAATTAACCATAAAAATATTTCACATTCAAAATGTCTTTTAGAAAATATAATAATTACAATAATAAATATAATTTAATTGTGATTTATTCTTATTTGATTATCAATAATTAATTCTATTTTTTATCAAATCGTATTTATTAATTTTTCAATTAGATTTAGTTTTAAGGAATAAAATAAAAAAATGTAATTTATTTAAATAATTTAAAATATATTTTATTTATATTATTTATTTAAAAATATATAAACATCATGATATTATTAATATTTAGTGCAATTTATATGTTTATATTTTTTATATAATTTAATGTATATATTTTTATTAAGTTATATAATTAGTTTATCAATATGTTATTTCAATTTATTTAAACATTTTAAATTTCATTTTTAGTAATTAAATTATAAATTTGCTTTATTTATTAACGATTCCGTGTATATATAGATGATATTAGTTCATTTTAGCATTCACTAATAAGCATATAAACAAATCTTTATATTAACACTTATTTATAATTATAATATCAATATAATACTTGGACTAATAAATATTGAAAATACTTGGTGCATAATGGAGTAGTGGCCCAATCAGCCAATAGCCCACCTAACAACTTTTTTTTTTTTTGGTAATAATCAATTTTTTTTAGCTTGCTAGAGGCATATTAAAAAATCAGTCAAACAACCAACAAATAGGAATTTGGGCCACAATTACTCAACCCATTAAAAAATAAATATACTTATGATTAAAAATGTTATTTGGGTCATAAAGTGTTAAATGGCTTTGTTGACTGTTTTGCTAGTTTTTTATTGTACCTCAATGCATTTGTGATTCTTTTTTGATGAGTGTGAAACACAAAATTTTGACCCAAAAAATTGGGTTGGTTGGATTGGCTGAAATAGCCATTATGCATATAGTAGCCTCTAAATATATATACCTGGTGTTGGTATTGTTTGAAGCGCACTTGCTAGAGCCATTTGAGATACCATTGAGGGAGAGAAGAAAACCCTTGAACATTAGAAGGACCACCTGAAATAACTTCAAAATAAAAAAATTTCAACAAAAAATATTAAAATAAATCTTTACATAAAATTTGCAAAATATCAACAATATTATATATTGGCTAACAATAAATACATTTTTTCTATTATAGGGCATTTTTAATATTTAACAAATGTCAATAAAAATATTTAAGTGACAAATATGTTTATATATATATATACTTTTTTCACCACAAATGAGTAATGACAGTTTAAAAAGGCAATATTTTAATGTGTATTATTTGTGTGAATTTTTTATTTTATTTTTCTTATTTATGAAAATTTTATCTACCATTAAATAAATCGTGAGACCTTATTCTAATAAATGCACACTCTATCTAATAGTAAATACAATGTTATGAGCATCCAGGTCGAGAAATTGGAAGTAAAAAATTTAATCTCTTGTAGTGAGAATATATATATA
>RYYW01000718.1:10223-22562 GCA_013621005.1 Aeschynomene evenia | reverse complement strand
GGATGATGTAATGAGCCTATTTTGGTCCTAATTAAATGTATTGAGCTTCATTTGGGTCTTACTTTGGTCATGACGCCATTTTAGTCATTAGGAAGGTTTAGATAACCAAAGGATGATGTAATGAGCCTATTTTGGTCCTAATTGAGTGTATTGAGCTTCATTGGTCTTACTTTGGTCAATTCTCCATTTTAGTCACTAGGAAGGTTTAGATAACCAAAGGATGATGTAATGAGCCTATTTTGGTCCTAATTGAGTATTGAGCTTCATTCGGTCTTACTTTGGTCAATTCTTTCATTTTAGTCACTAGGAAGGTTTAGATAACGAAGGATGATGTAATGAGCCTATTTTTGGTCCTAATTGAATGTATTGAGCTTCATTTGGTCTTACTTTGGTCAATGACTCCATTTTAGTCATTAGGAATGTTTAGATAACCAAAGGATGATGTAATGAGCCTATTTTGGTCCAATTGAGTGTATTGAGCTTCATTAGGTCTTACTTTGGTTCAATTCTTCCATTTTGTTACTAGGATGGTGTAGATAACCAAAGGATGATGTAATGAGCCTATTTTGGTCCTAATTAAATGTATTGAGCTTCATTTGGTCTTACTTTGGTCAATGACGCCATTTTAGTCATTAGGAAGGTTTAGATAACCAAAGGATGATGTAATGAGCCTATTTTGGTCCTAATTGAGTGTATTGAGCTTCATTGGTCTTACTTTGGTCAATTCTTCCATTTTAGTCACTTGGAAGGTTTAGATAACAAAGGATGATGTAATGAGCCTATTTTGGTCCTAATTGAGTATATTGAGCTTCATTCGGTCTTACTTTGGTCAATTCTTTCATTTTAGTCACTAGGAAGGTTTAGATAACCGAAGGATGATGTAATGAGCCTATTTTGGTCCTAATTGAATGTATTGAGCTTCATTTGGTCTTACTTTGGTCAATGACTCCATTTTAGTCATTATTTAGATAACCAAAGGATGATGTAATGAGCCTATTTTGGTCCTAATTGAGTGTATTGAGCTTCATTGGTCTTACTTTGGTCAATTCTTCCATTTTAGTCACTAGGAAGGTTTAGATAACCAAAGGATGATGTAATGAGCCTATTTTGGTCCTAATTGAGTGTATTGAGCTTCATTAGGTCTTACTTTGGTCAATTCTTCCATTTTAGTTACTAGGAAGGTTTAGATTGTAATGAGCCTATTTGGTCCTAATTAAATGTATTGAGCTTCATTTGGTCTTACTTTGGTCAATTTTAGTCATTAGGAAGGTTTAGATAACCAAAGGATGATGTAATGAGCCTATTTTGGTCCTAATTGAGTGTATTGAGCTTCATTGGTCTTACTTTGGTCAATTCTTCCATTTTAGTCACTTGGAAGGTTTAGATAACCAAAGGATGATGTAATGAGCCTATTTTGGTCCTAATTGAGTATATTGAGCTTCATTGGTCTTACTTTGGTCAATTCTTTCATTTTAGTCACTAGGAAGGTTTAGATAACCAAGGATGATGTAATGAGCCTATTTTGGTCCTATGTATTGAGCTTCATTTGGTCTTACTTTGGTCAATGACTCCATTTTAGTCATTAGGAAGTTTAGATAACCAAAGGATGATGTAATGAGCCTATTTTGGTCCTAATTGAGTGTATTGAGCTTCATTAGGTCTTACTTTGTTCAATTCTTCCATTTTAGTTACTAGGATGGTTGATAACCAAAGGATGATTAATGAGCCTATTTTGGTCCTAATTAAATGTATTGAGCTTCATTTGGTCTTACTTTGGTCAATGACGCCATTTTAGTCATTAGGAAGGTTTAGATAACCAAAGGATGATGTAATGAGCCTATTTTGGTCCTAATTGAGTGTATTGAGCTTCATTGGTCTTACTTTGGTCAATTCTTCCATTTTAGTCACTTGGAAGGTTTAGATAACCAAAGGATGATGTAATGAGCCTATTTTGGTCCTAATTGAGTATATTGAGCTTCATTTGGTCTTACTTTGGTCAATTCTTCATTTTAGTCACTAGGAAGGTTTAGATAACCAAAGGATGATGTAATGAGCCTATTTTGGTCCTAATTGAATGTATTGAGCTTCATTTGCTTACTTTGGTCAATGACTCCATTTTAGTCATTAGGAAGGTTTAGATAACCAAAGGATGATGTAATGAGCCTATTTTGGTCCTAATTGAGTGTATTGAGCTTCATTAGGTCTTACTTTGGTCAATTCTTCCATTTTAGTCACTAGGAAGGTTAGATAACCAAAGGATGATGTAATGAGCCTATTTTGGTCCTAATTGAGTGTATTGAGCTTCATTAGGTCTTACTTGGTCAATTCTTCCATTTTAGTTACTAGGAAGGTTTAGATAACGAAAGGATGATGTAATGAGCCTATTTTGGTCCTAATTAAATGTATTGAGCTTCATTTGGTCTTACTTTGGTCAATGACGCCATTTTAGTCATTAGGAAGGTTTAGATAACCAAAGGATGATGTAATGAGCCTATTTTGGTCCTAATTGAGTGTATTGAGCTTCATTGGTCTTACTTTGGTCAATTCTTCCATTTTAGTCACTTGGAAGGTTTAGATAACCAAAGGATGATGTAATGAGCCTATTTTGGTCCTAATTGAGTGTATTGAGCTTCATTGGTCTTACTTTGGTCAATATTTTAGTCACTAGGAAGGTTTAGATAACCAAGGATGATGTAATGAGCCTATTTTGGTCCTAATTGAGTATTGAGCTTCATTTGGTCTTACTTTGGTCAATGACTCATTTTAGTCATTAAAAGGTTTAGATAACCAAAGGATGATGTAATGAGCCTATTTTGGTCCTAATTGAGTGTATTGAGCTTCATTTGGTCTTACTTTGGTCAATTCTTTTTTTAGTCACTAGGAAGGTTTAGATAACGAAGGATGATGTAATGAGCCTATTTTGGTCCTAATTGAATGTATTGAGCTTCATTTGGTCTTACTTTGGTCAATGACTCCATTTTAGTCATTAGAAGTTTAGATAACCAAAGGATGATGTAATGAGCCTATTTTGGTCCTAATTGAGTGTATTGAGCTTCATTAGGTCTTACTTTGGTCAATTCTTCCATTTTAGTTACTAGGATGGTTAGATAACCAAAGGATGATGTAATGAGCCTATTTTGGTCCTAATTGAGTGTATTGAGCTTCATTAGGTCTTACTTGGTCAATTCTTCCATTTTAGTTACTAGGAAGGTTTAGATAACGAAAGGATGATGTAATGAGCCTATTTTGGTCCTAATTAAATGTATTGAGCTTCATTTGGTCTTACTTTGGTCAATGACTCCATTTTAGTCATTAGGAAGGTTTAGATAACCAAAGGATGATGTAATGAGCCTATTTTGGTCCTAATTGAGTGTATTGAGCTTCATTGGTCTTACTTTGGTCAATTCTTCCATTTTAGTCACTTGGAAGGTTTAGATAACCAAAGGATGATGTAATGAGCCTATTTTGGTCCTAATTGAGTATATTGAGCTTCATCTTACTTTGGTCAATTCTTTCATTTTAGTCACTAGGAAGGTTTAGATAACCGAAGGATGATGTAATGAGCCTATTTTGGTCCTAATTGAATGTATTGAGCTTCATTTGGTCTTACTTTGGTCAATGACTCCATTTTAGTCATTAGGAAGTTTAGATAACCAAAGGATGATGTAATGAGCCTATTTTGGTCCTAATTGAGTGTATTGAGCTTCATTAGGTCTTACTTTGGTCAATTCTTCCATTTTGTTACTAGGAAGGTTAGATAACCAAAGGATGATTAATGAGCCTATTTTGGTCCTAATTAAATGTATTGAGCTTCATTTGGTCTAACTTTGGTCAATTTTTAGTCATTAGGAAGGTTTAGATAACCAAAGGATGATGTAATGAGCCTATTTTGGTCCTAATTGAGTGTATTGAGCTTCATTGGTCTTACTTTGGTCAATTCTTCCATTTTAGTCACTTGGAAGGTTTAGATAACCAAAGGATGATGTAATGAGCCTATTTTGGTCCTAATTGAGTATATTGAGCTTCATTCGGTCTTACTTTGGTCAATTCTTCATTTTAGTCACTAGGAAGGTTTAGATAACCGAAGGATGATGTAATGAGCCTATTTTGGTCCTAATTGAATGTATTGAGCTTCATTTGGTCTTACTTTGGTCAATGACTCCATTTTAGTCATTAGGAATGTTTAGATAACCAAAGGATGATGTAATGAGCCTATTTTGGTCCTAATTGAGTGTATTGAGCTTCATTGGTCTTACTTTGGTCAATTCTTCCATTTTAGTCACTTGGAAGGTTTAGATAACCAAAGGATGATGTAATGAGCCTATTTTGGTCCTAATTGAGTGTATTGAGCTTCATTAGTCTTACTTTGGTCAATTCTTCCATTTTAGTTACTAGGAAGGTTTAGATAACGAAGGATGATGTAATGAGCCTATTTTGGTCCTAATTAAATGTATTGAGCTTCATTTGGTCTTACTTTGGTCAATGACGCCATTTTAGTCATTAGGAAGGTTTAGATAACCAAAGGATGATGTAATGAGCCTATTTTGGTCCTAATTGAGTGTATTGAGCTTCACTTGGTCTTACTTTGGTCAATTCTTCCATTTTAGTCACTTGGAAGGTTTAGATAACCAAAGGATGATGTAATGAGCCTATTTTGGTCCTAATTGAGTATATTGAGCTTCATCGGTCTTACTTTGGTCAATTCTTTCATTTTAGTCACTAGGAAGGTTTAGATAACCAAGGATGATGTAATGAGCCTATTTTGGTCCTAATTGAATGTATTGAGCTTCATTTGGTCTTACTTTGGTCAATGACTCCATTTTAGTCATTAGGAAGTTTAGATAACCAAAGGATGATGTAATGAGCCTATTTTGGTCCTAATTGAGTGTATTGAGCTTCATTAGGTCTTACTTTGTTCAATTCTTCCATTTTACTAGGATGGTGTAGATAACCAAAGGATGATAATGAGCCTATTTTGGTCCTAATTTGTATTGAGCTTCATTTGGTCTTACTTTGTCAATGACGCCATTTTAGTCATTAGGAAGGTTTAGATAACCAAGGATGATGTAATGAGCCTATTTTGGTCCTAATTGAGTGTTTGAGCTTCACTTGGTCTTACTTTGGTCAATTCTTCCATTTTAGTCACTTGGAAGGTTTAGATAACCAAAGGATGATGTAATGAGCCTATTTTGGTCCTAATTGAGTATATTGAGCTTCATTCGGTCTTACTTTGGTCAATTCTTTCATTTTAGTCACTAGGAAGGTTTAGATAACCGAAGGATGATGTAATGAGCCTATTTTGGTCCTAATTGAATGTATTGAGCTTCATTTGGTCTTACTTTGGTCAATGACTCCATTTTAGTCATTAGGAATGTTTAGATAACCAAAGGATGATGTAATGAGCCTATTTGTCCTAATTGAGTGTATTGAGCTTCACTTGGTCTTACTTTGGTCAATTCTTCCATTTTAGTCACTTTTTAGATAACCAAAGGATGATGTAATGAGCCTATTTTGGTCCTAATTGAGTGTATTGAGCTTCATTAGTCTTACTTTGGTCAATTTTCCATTTTAGTTACTAGGAAGGTTTAGATAACGAAGGATGATGTAATGAGCCTATTTTGGTCCTAATTAAATGTATTGAGCTTCATTTGGTCTTACTTTGGTCAATGACGCCATTTTAGTCATTAGGAAGGTTTAGATAACCAAAGGATGATGTAATGAGCCTATTTTGGTCCTAATTGAGTGTATTGAGCTTCACTTGGTCTTACTTTGGTCAATTCTTCCATTTTAGTCACTTGGAAGGTTTAGATAACCAAAGGATGATGTAATGAGCCTATTTTGGTCCTAATTGAGTATATTGAGCTTCATTCGGTCTTACTTTGGTCAATTCTTTCATTTTAGTCACTAGGAAGGTTTAGATAACCGAAGGATGATGTAATGAGCCTATTTTGGTCCTAATTGAATGTATGAGCTTCATTTGGTCTTACTTTGGTCAATGACTCCATTTTAGTCATTAGGAATGTTTTAGATAACCAAAGGATGATGTAATGAGCCTATTTTGGTCCTAATTGAGTGTATTGAGCTTCATTAGGTCTTACTTTGTTCAATTCTTCCATTTCTGTTACTAGGATGGTGTAGATAACCAAAGGATGATTGAATGAGCCTATTTTGGTCCTAATTAAATGTATTGAGCTTCATTTGGTCTTACTTTTGTCAATGACGCCATTTAGTCATTAGGAAGGTTTAGATAACCAAAGGATGATGTAATGAGCCTATTTTGGTCCTAATTGAGTGTATTGAGCTTCACTTGGTCTTACTTTGGTCAATTCTTCCATTTTAGTCACTTGGAAGGTTTAGACAACCAAAGGATGATGTAATGAGCCTATTTTGGTCCTAATTGAGTATATTGAGCTTCATTCGGTCTTACTTTGGTCAATTCTTTCATTTTAGTCACTAGGAAGGTTTAGATAACCGAAGGATGATGTAATGAGCCTATTTTGGTCCTAATTGAATGTATTGAGCTTCATTTTGTCTTACTTTGGTCAATGACTCCATTTTAGTCATTAGGAATGTTTAGATAACCAAAGGATGATGTAATGAGCCTATTTTGGTCCTAATTGAGTGTATTGAGCTTCATTAGGTCTTACTTTGGTCAATTCTTCCATTTTAGTTACTAGGAAGATAACCAAAGGATGATTAATGAGCCTATTTTGGTCCTAATTGAGTGTATTGAGCTTCATTAGGTCTTACTTGGTCAATTCTTCCATTTTAGTTACTAGGAAGGTTTAGATAACGAAAGGATGATGTAATGAGCCTATTTTGGTCCTAATTAAATGTATTGAGCTTCATTTGGTCTTACTTTGGTCAATGACCCATTTTAGTCATTAGGAAGGTTTAGATAACCAAAGGATGATGTAATGAGCCTATTTTGGTCCTAATTGAGTGTATTGAGCTTCACTTGGTCTTACTTTGGTCAATTCTTCATTTTAGTCACTTGGAAGGTTTAGATAACCAAAGGATGATGTAATGAGCCTATTTTGGTCCTAATTGAGTATATTGAGCTTCATTCGGTCTTACTTTGGTCAATTCTTTCATTTTAGTCACTAGGAAGGTTTAGATAACCGAAGGATGATGTAATGAGCCTATTTTGGTCCTAATTGAATGTATTGAGCTTCATTTGGTCTTACTTTGGTCAATGACTCCATTTTAGTCATTAGGAATGTTTAGATAACCAAAGGATGATGTAATGAGCCTATTTTGTCCTAATTGAGTGTATTGAGCTTCATTAGGTCTTACTTTGTTCAATTCTTCCATTTTTGTTACTAGGATGGTGTAGATAACCAAGGGATGATGTAATGAGCCTATTTTGTCCTAATTGAGTGTATTGAGCTTCATTAGGTCTTACTTTGGTCAATTCTTCCATTTTAGTTACTAGGAAGGTTTAGATAACCAAAGGATGATGTAATGAGCCTATTTTGGTCCTAATTGATGTGTTGAGCTTCATTTGGTCTTACTTTGCAATGACTCCATTTTAGTCATTAGAAGGTTTAGATAACCAAAGGATGATGTAATGAGCCTATTTTCCTAATTGAGTGTATTGAGCTTCATTTCTTACTTTGGTCAATTCTTTCATTTTAGTCACTAGGAAGGTTTAGATAACTGATGTAATGAGCCTATTTTGGTCCTAATTGAGTGTATTGAGCTTCATTAAGTCTTACTTTGGTCAATTCTTCCATTTTAGTTACTAGGAAGGTTTAGATAACGAAGGATGATGTAATGAGCCTATTTTGGTCCTAATTAAATGTATTGAGCTTCATTTGGTCTTACTTTGGTCAATGACGCCATTTTAGTCATTAGGAAGGTTTAGATAACCAAAGGATGATGTAATGAGCCTTTTTGGTCCTAATTGAGTGTATTGAGCTTCACTTGGTCTTACTTTGGTCAATTCTTCCATTTTAGTCACTTGGAAGGTTTAGATAACCAAAGGATGATGTAATGAGCCTATTTTGGTCCTAATTGAGTATATTGAGCTTCATTCGGTCTTACTTTGGTCAATTCTTTCATTTTAGTCACTAGGAAGGTTTAGATAACCGAAGGATGATGTAATGAGCCTATTTTGGTCCTAATTGAATGTATTGAGCTTCATTTGGTCTTACTTTGGTCAATGACTCCATTTTAGTCATTAGGAATGTTTAGATAACCAAAGGATGATGTAATGAGCCTATTTTGGTCCTAATTGAGTGTATTGAGCTTCATTAGGTCTTACTTTGTTCAATTCTTCCATTTTTGTTACTAGGATGGTGTAGATAACCAAAGGATGATGTAATGAGCCTATTTTGGTCGAGTGTATTGAGCTTCATTAGGTCTTACTTGGTCAATTCTTCCATTTTAGTTACTAGGAAGGTTTAGATAACGAAAGGATGATGTAATGAGCCTATTTTGGTCCTAATTAAATGTATTGAGCTTCATTTGGTCTTACTTTGGTCAATGACCATTTTAGTCATTAGGAAGGTTTAGATAACCAAAGGATGATGTAATGAGCCTATTTGGTCCTATTGAGTGTATTGAGCTTCATTAAGTCTTACTTTGGTCAATTCTTTCATTTTAGTCACTAGGAAGGTTCAGATAACCAAAGGATGATGTAATGAGCCTATTTTGGTCGTACTTGAGTGTATTGAACTTCATTAGGTCTTACTTTGGTCAATTCTTTCATTTTAGTCACTAGAAGGTTAGATAACCAAAGGATGATGTAATGAGCCTATTTTGGTCGTACTTGAGTGTATTCTTCATCAATTCTTCCATTTTAGTTACTAGGAAGGTTTAGATAACGAAAGGATGATGTAATGAGCCTATTTTGGTCCTAATTGATGTGTTGAGCTTCATTTGGTCTTACTTTTCAATGACTCCATTTTAGTCATTAGAAGGTTTAGATAACCAAAGGATGATGTAATGAGCCTATTTTGGTCCTAATTGAGTATATTGAGCTTCATTCGGTCTTACTTTGGTCAATTCTTTCATTTTAGTCACTAGGAAGGTTTAGATAACCGAAGGATGATGTAATGAGCCTATTTTGGTCCTAATTGAATGTATTGAGCTTCATTTGGTCTTACTTTGGTCAATGACTCCATTTTAGTCATTAGGAAGTTTAGATAACCAAAGGATGATGTAATGAGCCTATTTTGGTCCTAATTGAGTGTATTGAGCTTCATTAGGTCTTACTTTGTTCAATTCTTCCATTTTAGTTACTAGGATGGTTAGATAACCAAAGGATGATGTAATGAGCCTATTTTGGTCCTAATTAAATGTATTGAGCTTCATTTGGTCTTACTTTGGTCAATGACGCCATTTTAGTCATTAGGAAGGTTTAGATAACCAAAGGATGATGTAATGAGCCTATTTTGGTCCTAATTGAGTGTATTGAGCTTCATTGGTCTTACTTTGGTCAATTCTTCCATTTTAGTCACTAGGAAGGTTTAGATAACCAAAGGATGATGTAATGAGCCTATTTTGGTCCTAATTGAGTGTATTGAGCTTCATTCGGTCTTACTTTGGTCAATTCTTTCATTTTAGTCACTAGGAAGGTTTAGATAACCGAAGGATGATGTAATGAGCCTATTTTGGTCCTAATTGAATGTATTGAGCTTCATTTGGTCTTACTTTGGTCAATGACGCCATTTTAGTCATTGTTTAGATAACCAATGCCTATTTTGGTCCTAATTGAATGTATTGAGCTTCATTGGTCTTACTTTGGTCAATCATTTTAGTCATTAGAAGGTTTAGATAACCAAAGGATGATGTAATGAGCCTATTTTGGTCCTAATTGAGTGTATTGAGCTTCATTAGGTCTTACTTTGTTCAATTCTTCCATTTTAGTCACTAGGAAGGTTTAGATAACCAAAGGATGATGTAATGAGCCTATTTTGGTCCTAATTGAGTGTATTGAGCTTCATTAGTCTTACTTTGGTCAATTCTTCCATTTTAGTTACTAGGAAGGTTTAGATAACGAAAGGATGATGTAATGAGCCTATTTTGGTCCTAATTAAATGTATTGAGCTTCATTTGGTCTTACTTTGGTCAATGACGCCATTTTAGTCATTAGGAAGGTTTAGATAACCAAAGGATGATGTAATGAGCCTATTTTGGTCCTAATTGAGTGTATTGAGCTTCATTGGTCTTACTTTGGTCAATTCTTCATTTTAGTCACTAGGAAGGTTAGATAACCAAAGGATGATGTAATGAGCCTATTTTGGTCCTAATTGAGTGTATTGAGCTTCATTAGGTCTTACTTTGGTCAATTCTTCATTTTAGTCACTAGGAAGGTTTAGATAACCAAAGGATGATGTAATGAGAGTCCTAATTGAGTGTATTGAGCTTCATTGTCTTACTTTGGTCAATCTCCACTAGGAAGGTTAGATAACCAAAGGATGATGTAATGAGCCTATTTTGGTCCTAATTGAATGTATTGAGCTTCATTTGGTCTTACTTTGGTCAATGACTCCATTTTAGTCATTAGGAAGTTTAGATAACCAAAGGATGATGTAATGAGCCTATTTTGGTCCTAATTGAGTGTATTGAGCTTCATTAGGTCTTACTTTGGTCAATTCTTCCATTTTAGTTACTAGGATGGTGTAGATAACCAAAGGATGATGTAATGAGCCTATTTTGGTCCTAATTGAGTGTATTGAGCTTCATTGGTCTTACTTTGGTCAATTCTTCCATTTTAGTTACTAGGAAGGTTTAGATAACGAAAGGATGATGTAATGAGCCTATTTTGGTCCTAATTAAATGTATTGAGCTTCATTTGGTCTTACTTTGGTCAATGACTGCATTTTAGTCATTAGGAAGGTTTAGATAACCAAAGGATGATGTAATGAGCCTATTTTGGTCCTAATTGAGTGTATTGAGCTTCATTAGGTCTTACTTTGGTCAATTCTTCCATTTTAGTACTAGGATGGTTAGATAACCAAAGGATGATGTAATGAGCCTATTTTGGTCCTAATTGAGTGTATTGAGCTTCATTAGGTCTTACCTTGGTCAATTCTTCCATTTTAGTTACTAGGAAGGTTTAGATAACGAAAGGATGATGTAATGAGCCTATTTTGGTCCTAATTAATGTATTGAGCTTCATTTGGTCTTACTTTGGTCAATGACCATTTTAGTCATTAGGAAGGTTTAGATAACCAAAGGATGATGTAATGAGCCTATTTTGGTCCTAATTGGATGTGTTGAGCTTCATTTGGTCTTACTTTGTTCAATGACTCCATTTTAGTCATTAAGAAGGTTTAGATAACCAAAGGATGATGTAATGAGCCTATTTTGGTCCTAATTGAGTGTATTGAGCTTCATTTGGTCTTACTTTGGTCAATTCTTTCATTTTAGTCACTAGGAAGGTTTAGATAACCAAAGGATGATGTAATGAGCCTATTTTGGTCCTAATTGAGTGTAATGAGCTTCATTAGGTCTTACCTTGGTCAATTCTTCCATTTTAGTTACTAGGAAGGTTTAGATAACGAAAGGATGATGTAATGAGCCTATTTTGGTCCTAATTAAATGTATTGAGCTTCATTTGGTCTTACTTTGGTCAATGACGCCATTTTAGTCATTAGGAAGGTTTAGATAACCAAAGGATGATGTAATGAGCCTATTTTGGTCCTAATTGAGTGTATTGAGCTTCATTAGGTCTTACTTTGGTCAATTCTTTCATTTTAGTCACTAGGAAGGTTCAGATAACCAAAGGATGATGTAATGAGCCTATTTTGGTCCTAATTGGATGTGTTGAGCTTCATTTGGTCTTACTTTGTTCAATGACTCCATTTTAGTCATTAAGAAGGTTTAGATAACCAAAGGATGATGTAATGAGCCTATTTTGGTCCTAATTGAGTGTATTGAGCTTCATTTGGTCTTACTTTGGTCAATTCTTTCATTTTAGTCACTAGGAAGGTTTAGATAACCAAAGGATGATGTAATGAGCCTATTTTGGTCCTAATTGAGTGTAATGAGTTTCATTACGTCTTACTTTGGTTAATTCTTCCATTTTAGTTACTAGGAAGGTTTAGATAACGAAAGGCTGATGTAATGAGCCTATTTTGGTCCTAATTGAGTGTATTGAGCTTCATTTGGTCTTACTTTGGTCAATTCTTTCATTTTAGTCACTAGGAAGGTTTAGATAACCAAAGGATGATGTAATGAGCCTATTTTGGTCCTAATTGAGTGTAATGAGTTTCATTACGTCTTACTTTGGTTAATTCTTCCATTTTAGTTACTAGGAAGGTTTAGATAACGAAAGGCTGATGTAATGAGCCTATTTTGGTCCTAATTGAATGTATTGAGCTTCATTTG
>RYYW01000716.1:9914-20752 GCA_013621005.1 Aeschynomene evenia | reverse complement strand
CTAATGAAGCTCAATACACTCAATTAGGACCAAAATAGGCTCATTACATCATCCTTTGGTTACCTACAATTTTCTAGTGACAAAAAAGGATGAATTGACCAAAGTAAGACCAATAGAGCTCAATACACTCAATTAGGACCAAAATAGGCTCATTACATCATCCTTTGGTTACCAACACCTTTGTAGTGACTAAAATGGATAAATTGACCAAAGTAAGACCAAATGAAGCTGAATACACTGAATAATGACCAAAATAGGCTCATTACATCATCCTTTGGTTATCTACAACATCCTAGTGATTAAAAAGGAGCCATTGACCAAAGTAAGACCTAATGAAGCTCAATACACTCAATTAGGACCAAAATAGGCTCATTACACCATCCTTTGGTTATCTACAACATCCTAGTGACTAAAATGGATGAATTGATCAAATTAAGACCAAATGAAGCTCAATACACTCAATTAGGAGCAAAATAGGCTCATTACATCATCCTTTGGTTATCTACAACATCCTAGTGATGAAAATGGAGCCATTGACCAAAGTAAGACCTAATGAAGCTCAATACACTCAATTAGGACCAAAATAGGCTTATTACATCGTCCTTTGGTTATTTACAACATCCTAGTGACAAAAATGGAGCCATTGACCAAAGTAGGACCTAATGAAGCTCAATGCACTCAATTAGGAACAAAATAGGCTCATTACATCATCCTTTGGTTATCTACAACATCCTAGTGATTAAAATGGAGCCATTGACCAAATTAAGACCTAATGAAGCTCAATACACTCAATTAGGACCAAAATAGGCTCATTACACCATCCTTTGGTTATCTACAACATCCTAGTGACTAAAATGGATGAATTGATCAAATTAAGACCAAAATGAAGCTCAATACACTCAATTAGCACAAAATAGGCTCATTACATCATCCTTTGGTTATCTACAACATCCTAGTGATTAAAATGGAGCCATTGACCAAAGTAAGACCTAATGAAGCTCAATACACTCAATTAGGACCAAAATAGGCTCATTACATCATCCTTTGGTTATCTACAACATCCTAGTGACTAAAATGGAGCCATTGACCAAAAGTAAGACGAAATGAAGCTCAATACACTCAATTAGGACAAAATAGGCTCATTACATCATTTTGGTTATCTACAACCTAGTGATTAAAAAGGAGCCATTGACCAAAGTAAGACCTAATGAAGCTCAATACACTCAATTAGGACCAAAATAGGCTCATTACATCATCCTTTGGTTACCTACAATTTCTAGTGACAAAAAAGGATGAATTGACCAAAGTAAGACCAAATAGAGCTCAATACACTCAATTAGGACCAAAATAGGCTCATTACATCATCCTTTGGTTACCAACACCTTTGTAGTGACTAAAATGGATGAATTGACCAAAGTAAGACCAAATGAAGCTGAATACACTGAATAATGACCAAAATAGGCTCATTACATCATCCTTTGGTTATCTACAACATCCTAGTGATTAAAAAGGAGCCATTGACCAAAGTAAGACCTAATGAAGCTCAATACACTCAATTAGGACCAAAATAGGCTCATTACACCATCCTTTGGTTATCTACAACATCCTAGTGACTAAAATGGATGAATTGATCAAATTAAGACCAAATGAAGCTCAATACACTCAATTAGCAGCAAAATAGGCTCATTACATCATCCTTTGGTTATCTACAACATCCTAGTGATTAAAATGGAGCCATTGACCAAAGTAAGACCTAATGAAGCTACACTCAATTAGGACAAAATAGGCTCATTACATCATCCTTTGGTTATCTACACAACATCCTAGTGATTAAAATGGAGCCATTGACCAAAGTAGGACCTAATGAAACTCAATACACTCAATTAGGAACAAAATAGGCTTACATCATCCTTTGGTTATCTACAAACATCCTAGTGATTAAAATGGAGCCATTGACCAAATTAAGACCTAATGAAGCTCAATACACTCAATTAGGACCAAAATAGGCTCATTACACCATCCTTTGGTTATCTACAACATCCTAGTGACTAAAATGGATGAATTGACAAATTAAGACCTAATGAAGCTCAATACACTCAATTAGGAGCAAAATAGGCTCATTACATCATCCTTTGGTTATCTACAACATCCTAGTGATTAAAATGGAGCCATTGACCAAAGTAAGACCTAATGAAGCTCAATACACTCAATTAGGACCAAAATAGGCTTATTACATCATCCTTTGGTTATCTACAACATCCTAGTGACTAAAATGGAGCCATTGACAAAAGTAAGGACCTAATGAAGCTCAATGCACTCAATTAGGAACAAAATAGGCTCATTACATCATCCTTTGGTTATCTACAACATCCTAGTGATTAAAAAGAGCCATTGACCAAAGTAAGACGAAATGAAGCTCAATACACTCAATTAGGATCAAAAATAGGCTCATTACATCATCCTTTGGTTATCTACAACATCCTAGTGATTAAAAGGAGCCATTGACAAAGTAAGACCTAATGAAGCTCAATACACTCAATTAGGACCAAAATAGGCTCATTACATCATCCTTTGGTTATCTACAACATCCTAGTGACTAAAATGGAGCCATTGACCAAAGTAAGACGAAATGAAGCTCAATACACTCAATTAGGACAAAAATAGGCTCATTACATCATCCTTTGGTTATCTACAACATCCTAGTGATTAAAAAGGAGCCATTGACCAAAGTAAGACCTAATGAAGCTCAATACACTCAATTAGGACCAAAAGGCTCATTACATCATCCTTTGGTTACCTACAATTTTCTAGTGACAAAAAAGGATGAATTGACCAAAGTAAGACCAATAGAGCTCAATACACTCAATTAGGACCAAAATAGGCTCATTACATCATCCTTTGGTTACCAACACCTTTCTAGTGACTAAAATGGATGAATTGACCAAAGTAAGACCAAATGAAGCTGAATACACTGAATAATGACCAAAATAGGCTCATTACATCATCCTTTGGTTATCTACAACATCCTAGTGATTAAAAAGGAGCCATTGACCAAAGTAAGACCTAATGAAGCTCAATACACTCAATTAGGACCAAAATAGGCTCATTACACATCCTTTGGTTATCTACAACATCCTAGTGACTAAAATGGATGAATTGATCAAATTAAGACCTAATGAAGCTCAATACACTCAATTAGCAAAATAGGCTCATTACATCATCCTTTGGTTATCTACAACATCCTAGTGATTAAAATGGAGCCATTGACCAAAGTAAGACCTAATGAAGCTCAATACACTCAATTAGGACCAAAATAGGCTTATTACATCATCCTTTGGTTATCTACAACATCCTAGTGACTAAAATGGAGCCATTGACCAAAGTAAGACCTAATGAAGCTCAATGCACTCAATTAGGAACAAAATAGGCTCATTACATCATCCTTTGGTTATCTACAACATCCTAGTGATTAAAATGGAGCCATTGACCAAAGTAAGACGAAATGAAGCTCAATACACTCAATTAGGACAAAATAGGCTCATTACATCATCCTTTGGTTATCTACAACATCCTAGTGATTAAAATGGAGCCATTGACCAAGTAAGACCTAATGAAGCTCAATACACTCAATTAGGACCAAATAGCTCATTACATCATCCTTTGGTTATCTACAACATCCTAGTGACTAAAATGGAGCCATTGACCAAAGTAAGACGAAATGAAGCTCAATACACTCAATTAGGATCAAAATAGGCTCATTACATCATCCTTTGGTTATCTACAACATCCTAGTGATTAAAAGGAGCCATTGACCAAAGTAAGACCTAATGAAGCTCAATACACTCAATTAGGACAAAATAGGCTCATTACATCATCCTTTGGTTACCTACAATTTTCTAGTGACAAAAAAGGATGAATTGACCAAAGTAAGACCAAATAGAGCTCAATACACTCAATTAGGACCAAAATAGGCTCATTACATCATCCTTTGGTTACCAACACCTAGTGACTAAAATGGATGAATTGACCAAAGTAAGACCAAATGAAGCTGAATACACTGAATAATGACCAAAATAGGCTCATTACATCATCCTTTGGTTATCTACAACATCCTAGTGATTAAAAAGGAGCCATTGACCAAAGTAAGACCTAATGAAGCTCAATACACTCAATTAGGACCAAAATAGGCTCATTACACACTTTGGTTATCTACAACATCCTAGTGACTAAAATGGATGAATTGATCAAATTAAGACCAAATGAAGCTCAATACACTCAATTAGAGCAAAATAGGCTCATTACATCATCCTTTGGTTATCTACAACATCCTAGTGATTAAAATGGAGCCATTGACCAAAGTAAGACCTAATGAAGCTCAATACACTCAATTAGGACCAAAATAGGCTCATTACATCATCCTTTGGTTATCTACAACATCCTAGTGATTAAAATGGAGCCATTGACCAAAGTAAGACCTAATGAAGCTCAATGCACTCAATTAGGAACAAAATAGGCTCATTACATCATCCTTTGGTTATCTACAACATCCTAGTGATTAAAATGGAGCCATTGACCAAAGTAAGACCTAATGAAGCTCAATACACTCAATTAGGACCAAAATAGGCTCATTACACCATCCTTTGGTTATCTACAACATCCTAGTGACTAAAATGGATGAATTGATCAAATTAAGACCAAATGAAGCTCAATACACTCAATTAGGAGCAAAATAGGCTCATTACATCATCCTTTGGTTATCTACAACATCCTAGTGATTAAAATGGAGCCATTGACCAAAGTAAGACCTAATGAAGCTCAATACACTCAATTAGGACCAAAATAGGCTTATTACATCATCCTTTGGTTATCTACAACATCCTAGTGACTAAAATGGAGCCATTGACAAAGTAGGACCTAATGAAGCTCAATGCACTCAATTAGGAACAAAATAGGCTCATTACATCATCCTTTGGATATCTACAACATCCTAGTGATTAAAATGGAGCCATTGACCAAAGTAAGACGAAATGAAGCTCAATACACTCAATTAGGATCAAAATAGGCTCATTACATCATCCTTTGGTTATCTACAACATCCTAGTGGTTAAAAAGGAGCCATTGACCAAAGTAAGACCTAATGAAGCTCAATACACTCAATTAGGACCAAAATAGGCTCATTACATCATCCTTTGGTTATCTACAACATCCTAGTGACTAAAATGGAGCCATTGACCAAAGTAAGACGAAATGAAGCTCAATACACTCAATTAGATCAAAATAGGCTCATTACATCATCCTTTGGTTATCTACAACATCTAGTGATTAAAAAGGAGCCATTGACCAAAGTAAGACCTAATGAAGCTCAATACACTCAATTAGGACCAAAATAGGCTCATTACATCATCCTTTGGTTACCTACAATTTTCTAGTGACAAAAAAGGATGAATTGACCAAAGTAAGACCAAATAGAGCTCAATACACTCAATTAGGACCAAAATAGGCTCATTACATCATCCTTTGGTTACCAACACCTTTCTAGTGACTAAAATGGATGAATTGACCAAAGTAAGACCAAATGAAGCTGAATACACTGAATAATGACCAAAATAGGCTCATTACATCATCCTTTGGTTATCTACAACATCCTAGTGATTAAAAAGGAGCCATTGACCAAAGTAAGACCTAATGAAGCTCAATACACTCAATTAGGACCAAAATAGGCTCATTACATCCTTTGGTTATCTACAACATCCTAGTGACTAAAATGGATGAATTGATCAAATTAAGACCTAATGAAGCTCAATACACTCAATTTGGAGCAAAATAGGCTCATTACATCATCCTTTGGTTATCTACAACATCCTAGTGATTAAAATGGAGCCATTGACCAAAGTAAGACCTAATGAAGCTCAATACACTCAATTAGGACCAAAATAGGCTTATTACATCATCCTTTGGTTATCTACAACATCCTAGTGACTAAAATGGAGCCATTGACCAAAGTAAGACCTAATGAAGCTCAATGCACTCAATTAGGAACAAAATAGGCTCATTACATCATCCTTTGGTTATCTACAACATCCTAGTGATTAAAATGGAGCCATTGACCAAAGTAAGACGAAATGAAGCTCAATACACTCAATTAGGATCAAAATAGGCTCATTACATCATCCTTTGGTTATCTACAACATCCTAGTGGTTAAAAAGGAGCCATGCCAAAGTAAGACCTAATGAAGATCAATACACTCAATTAGGACCAAAATAGGCTCATTACATCATCCTTTGGTTATCTACAACATCCTAGTGACTAAAATGGAGCCATTGACCAAAGTAAGACGAAATGAAGCTCAATACACTCAATTAGGATCAAAATAGGCTCATTACATCATCCTTTGGTTATCTACAACATCCTAGTGATTAAAAAGGAGCCATTGACCAAAGTAAGACCTAATGAAGCTCAATACACTCAATTAGGACCAAAATAGGCTCATTACATCATCCTTTGGTTACCTACAATTTTCTAGTGACAAAAAAGGATGAATTGACCAAAGTAAGACCAAATAGAGCTCAATACACTCAATTAGGACCAAAATAGGCTCATTACATCATCCTTTGGTTACCAACACCTTTGTAGTGACTAAAATGGATGAATTGACCAAAGTAAGACCAAATGAAGCTGAATACACTGAATAATGACCAAAATAGGCTCATTACATCATCCTTTGGTTATCTACAACATCCTAGTGATTAAAAAGGAGCCATTGACCAAAGTAAGACCTAATGAAGCTCAATACACTCAATTAGGACCAAAATAGGCTCATTACACCATCCTTTGGTTATCTACAACATCCTAGTGACTAAAATGGATGAATTGATCAAATTAAGACCAAATGAAGCTCAATACACTCAATTCAAAATAGGCTCATTACATCATCCTTTGGTTATCTACAACATCCTAGTGATTAAAATGGAGCCATTGACCAAAGTAAGACCTAATGAAGCTCAATACACTCAATTAGGACAAAATAGGCTCATTACATCATCCTTTGGTTATCTACAACATCCTAGTGATTAAAATGGAGCCATTGACCAAAGTAGACCTAATGAAACTCAATGCACTCAATTAGGAACAAAATAGGCTCATTACATCATCCTTTGGTTATCTACAACATCCTAGTGATTAAAATGGAGCCATTGACCAAATTAAGACCTAATGAAGCTCAATACACTCAATTAGGAGGCTCATTACACCATCCTTTGGTTATCTACAACATCCTAGTGACTAAAATGGATGAATTGATCAAATTAAGACCTAATGAAGCTCAATACACTCAATTAGGAGCAAAATAGGCTCATTACATCATCCTTTGGTTATCTACAACATCCTAGTGATTAAAATGGAGCCATTGACCAAAGTAAGACCTAATGAAGCTCAATACACTCAATTAGGACCAAAATAGGCTTATTACATCATCCTTTGGTTATCTACAACATCCTAGTGACTAAAATGGAGCCATTGACCAAAAGTAGGACCTAATGAAGCTCAATGCACTCAATTAGGAACAAAATAGGCTCATTACATCATCCTTTGGTTATCTACAACATCCTAGTGATTAAAATAGAGCCATTGACTAAAGTAAGACGAAATGAAGCTCAATACACTCAATTAGGATCAAAATAGGCTCATTACATCATCCTTTGGTTATCTACAACATCCTAGTGGTTAAAAAGGAGCCATTGAGCAAAGTAAGACCTAATGAAGATCAATACACTCAATTAGGACCAAAATAGGCTCATTACATCATCCTTTGGTTATCTACAACATCCTAGTGACTAAAATGGAGCCATTGACCAAAGTAAGACGAAATGAAGCTCAATACACTCAATTACGATCAAAATAGGCTCATTACATCATCCTTTGGTTATCTACAACATCTTAGTGATTAAAAAGGAGCCATTGACCAAAGTAAGACCTAATGAAGCTCAATACACTCAATTAGGACCAAAATAGGCTCATTACATCATCCTTTGGTTACCT
Source organism: Aeschynomene evenia (assembly GCA_013621005.1). Taxonomy (NCBI): domain Eukaryota; kingdom Viridiplantae; phylum Streptophyta; class Magnoliopsida; order Fabales; family Fabaceae; genus Aeschynomene; species Aeschynomene evenia. Next base: position 12,714 of record RYYW01000716.1, on the reverse strand, counting down.
ACAATTTTCTAGTGACAAAAAAGGATGAATTGACCAAAGTAAGACCAAATAGAGCTCAATACACTCAATTAGGACCAAAATAGGCTCATTACATCATCCTTTGGTTACCAACACCTTTGTAGTGACTAAAATGGATGAATTGACCAAAGTAAGACCAAATGAAGCTGAATACACTGAATAATGACCAAAATAGGCTCATTACATCATCCTTTGGTTATCTACAACATCCTAGTGATTAAAAAGGAGCCATTGACCAAAGTAAGACCTAATGAAGCTCAATACACTCAATTAGGACCAAAATAGGCTCATTACACCGTCCTTTGGTTATCTACAACATCCTAGTGACTAAAATGGATGAATTGATCAAATTAAGACCTAATGAAGCTCAATACACTCAATTTGGAGCAAAATAGGCTCATTACATCATCCTTTGGTTATCTACAACATCCTAGTGATTAAAATGGAGCCATTGACCAAAGTAAGACCTAATGAAGCTCAATACACTCAATTAGGACCAAAATAGGCTCATTACATCATCCTTTGGTTATCTACAACATCCTAGTGACTAAAATGGAGCCATTGACCAAAGTAAGACCTAATGAAGCTCAATGCACTCAATTAGGAACAAAATAGGCTCATTACATCATCCTTTGGATATCTACAACATCCTAGTGATTAAAATGGAGCCATTGACCAAAGTAAGACGAAATGAAGCTCAATACACTCAATTAGGATCAAAATAGGCTCATTACATCATCCTTTGGTTATCTACAACATCCTAGTGGTTAAAAGGAGCCATGCCAAAGTAAGACCTAATGAAGATCAATACACTCAATTAGGACCAAAATAGGCTCATTACATCATCCTTTGGTTATCTACAACATCCTAGTGACTAAAATGGAGCCATTGACCAAAGTAAGACGAAATGAAGCTCAATACACTCAATTAGGATCAAAATAGGCTCATTACATCATCCTTTGGTAATCTACAACATCCTAGTGATAAAAGGAGCCATTGACCAAAGTAAGACCTAATGAAGCTCAATACACTCAATTAGGACCAAAATAGGCTCATTACATCATCCTTTGGTTACCTACAATTTCTAGTGACAAAAAAGGATGAATTGACCAAAGTAAGACCAAATAGAGCTCAATACACTCAATTAGGACAAAATAGGCTCATTACATCATCCTTTGGTTACCAACACCTTTCTAGTGACTAAATGGATGAATTGACAAAGTAAGACCAAATGAAGCTGAATACACTGAATAAACCAAAATAGGCTCATTACATCATCCTTTGGTTATCTACAACATCCTAGTGATTAAAAAGGAGCCATTGACCAAAGTAAGACCTAATGAAGCTCAATACACTCAATTAGGACCAAAATAGGCTCATTACACCATCCTTTGGTTATCTACAACATCCTAGTGACTAAAAAGGATGAATTGATCAAATTAAGACCTAATGAAGCTCAATACACTCAATTAGGAGCAAAATAGGCTCATTACATCATCCTTTGGTTATCTACAACATCCTAGTGATTAAAATGGAGCCATTGACCAAAGTAAGACCTAATGAAGCACAATACACTCAATTAGGACCAAAATAGGCTTATTACATCATCCTTTGGTTATCTACAACATCCTAGTGACTAAAATGGAGCCATTGACCAAAGTAAGACCTAATGAAGCTCAATGCACTCAATTAGGAACAAAATAGGCTCATTACATCATCCTTTGGTTATCTACAACATCCTAGTGATTAAAATGGAGCCATTGACCAAAGTAAGACGAAATGAAGCTCAATACACTCAATTAGGATCAAAATAGGCTCATTACATCATCCTTTGGTTATCTACAACATCCTAGTGGTTAAAAAGGAGCCTTTGACCAAAGTAAGACCTAATGAAGCTCAATACACTCAATTAGGACCAAAATAGCTCATTACATCATCCTTTGGTTATCTACAACATCCTAGTGACTAAAATGAGTCATTGACCAAAGTAAGACCTAATGAAGCTCAATACACTCAATTAGGAACAAAATAGGCTCATTACATCATCCTTTGGTTATCTACAACATCCTAGTGACTAAAATGGAGCCATGACCAAAGTAAGACAAATGAAGCTCAATACACTCAATTAGGACCAAAATAGGCTCATTACATCATCCTTTGGTTATCTACAACATCCTAGTGATTAAAAGGAATTGACCAAAGTAAGACCAATGAAGCTCAATACACTGAATAGGACCAAAATAGGCTCATTACATCATCCTTTGGTTATCTACAACATCCTAGTGATTAAAATGGATCCATTGACCAAAGTAAGACGAAATGAAGCTCAATACACTCAATTAGGACCAAAATATGTTCATTACATCATCCTTGGGTCATCTACAACATCCTAGTGACTAAAATGGAGCCATTGACCAAAGTAAGCCCAAATGAAGCTCAATACACTCAATTAGGAACAAAATAGGCTTATTACATCATCCTTTGGTTACCTACAATTTTCTAGTGACAAAAAAGGATGAATTGACCAAAGTAAGACCAAATAGAAGCTCAATACACTCAATTAGGACCAAAATAGGCTCATTACATCATCCTTTGGTTACCAACACCTTTGTAGTGACTAAAATGGATGAATTGACCAAAGTAAGACCAAATGAAGCTGAATACACTGAATAATGACCAAAATAGGCTCATTACATCATCCTTTGGTTATCTACAACATCCTAGTGATTAAAAAGGAGCCATTGACCAAAGTAAGACCTAATGAAGCTCAATACACTCAATT
>RYYW01000715.1:0-22934 GCA_013621005.1 Aeschynomene evenia | reverse complement strand
ACCACTGCTGCTACTACTGCTGCTGTTGAAGAAGAAGCAGAAGCTTCTCAGCACTCCTCTCCATCTGGAAATGTCTCCCCCATCAAAGAAGACATTCAGGGCATGGAGGAAATGTCGCTGATTCCGCTTCCGGAGAAGAAGATGCGGCACGTTTTCGCATTAAGCATCGCACTCCAGATGCTGGAAGCTCCAAGAAAGAGCCCTAGAAGAAGCCATCTGAGATTTCTATAGTGGACCTTTATGAGGCAACCACAACTGAAGTTGCGAATGTCCATGCTGAGTCATTGGCTCAGACGATGCGTGACGTCCAGAAGGCTCTGGATCAACCTTCTGAGACTCCAGAAGCTGCTCCGATGCAACAACAACAACAACTACAGCATGAGGACAGCTTAATTGAACCAACTTCTGAGGTTGTCTCCTCTCTTCTGAGAAGGACTCTCAGAAGGAACCAGAGGTCCCTCCTCAAGATATAACACAGGTTCCTCCTACATCCTTTGATCAACAAGGTCCCACCTTCTCCATAACGGACTCAATGATCGGTTCTGGCTTTCAGCTGGGAAGGATGGTAGTCACCCCACCCTCTGTGCACTTTCGGCCTTTCTTTGGTCGAATTGAGAAGTTGAAGAGAGCAATGAAGCCATGCATAGCCAGATCTCAACCTTCAACCTCTCCGATGATGCTCAGACGTCTGGTGCTATGGAGCAACCATCAGCTAGGCAACCCTCTGATCAAGACCTCGTTCTAGTTGCTGAGGATACTCAAAGGCAGCCTTCGATTGACCTTGCTGCTATTGAAGGAAAAGCTGTCCAAGAAGAAGAACCTCCTGAATATCAAACAAGGGATATAATCGATGAAGTACTTGAGGCTGAAGTCTCTCGTCCTCCTTCATCTCAACCCTCATCTTCTCAACAGCCGTCCACAGCCTCTGACCTCCTCCAGAATGCGCTCCGAATGCGACTCAGAGCGAGATTCTCATGGAGATATGCCAGCTGCTACGCTACATTGCCAGAAAGCAGTAGTTCTAAGTCGATGCTGGCGTTTATGTCTTAGCCACCCTTTTGATGTAACAAAGGGGGAGTAGATGAAATGATAAAATTTTTGTACATTGGCTATCGTAAACACTAGGCTAGAACTCAGGCAGAGCAACAACTTAGGGGGAGCCAAACATTTTGTATCTTTACAAAATCATAAATGATAAATCATTATTTTGGCATCTCAAGTTTTACCTATCTTATGTCTAGCTTTCATTATTATTTTTTTGGCATCTCTTGATTTACTTAGCTTGGTATTTCTGAATCTCATACATACATTTATCATGAAATACATGCTATGAAATAGATAATCTCAAACAGTAATCATACAATGCATACTTGAACTGTTGATTATCTCAGCCTTCTAAGAAAATAACGAAGCCTTCTCTCAGAAAGCTAAATTAGTTTCTAAGAAAGCAAAAGTGAATTCTGAATAAGTTATGAACTTACTCAGAAACACTTCTGAACTTAAGCAAAATTATTATCTTAAGACTTAAGTTGTTATCATCAAAAAGGGGGAGATTGTAAGCTCCAGAACCTTTCTGAAGAGAATGAAGCATAATTCTCTCAGAATCATGAAAGTTTTAATGATAACAAGGTAAGCCATAAGTATAAAATTTTACTTAAGGTTTTGCTAATATGTGCGCTAAGTGTCTCAGAAAGCTATAAATTATTGCAATGCCATGAGCAAAGACAAAGACAAAACATCAAGTAACCTCGAGATGAATTGATAAAAGCATAGCGCCAAAGATATCAGAAAGGATATCTCAGAAGCGCAGAAGGTGAAAACATGTTTCTGAGGAAAGAACACTGTCGCCTCAGAAGGGTCTCAGAAGACCTAGCGACTAGGAGTTCTCAGAAGGGTCTTCCCTCAGAAGGTTAGCCTCAGAAGTCCGTACAACTCTTAGAAGGTTGGACTCAGAAGCAACCAAGTGTCTGGACTCAAGGAAGTGCAAACAGACTCAGAAAGCTCGCTACAACTAGCCAAGGAAGTGGGAACACGCGCACTGTGCAGTTCTGAAAAGTTCCTCATTTTGCGCTGACTGTAGCAGGGAGCCGTTCTGAAAAGGACACAGCCACATAAGCAAAGTGAAAGCCTCTAATTTCGCGGCTCTTTGATGCCTATATATATGAGTTCAATTCCAGAGCAATATGACGAAACTCTTGCACTAAAACTCTTGATTAAACGTGCCAAAACTCTGTTGAATTGAAAATCATTTTGCGAAAACTTAGAACTTTCTCAGAAAGACAATTTTTACGAAATTGCTTTTCTAACTTTGCAAAATCTTCTAGTTCTGAATTGGTGTAAATTCTTACATTTGTAAGTTAATTCTAGAAGTCTACTAAGTGTAAAACTAGGTTTGTAACTTAGTCTTGGTAGTTGTTTTCGATCAAAACAAACTTTCTGAAAAACGCTAAGTCCTTCGTTGTTTGAAGGCAGTTTCAAGTCCTCTAGTGTTTGAGGCAAGGAAGTCCTTAATTGTTTAAGGCAAGGAAGTCCTCTAGTGTGAGGCAAGGAAGTCCTTAATTGTTTTAAGGCAAGGAAGTCCTCTAGTGTGAGGCAAGGAAATCCACTTCGGATTGTGAAGTGGTGGAAGTCCTTTACGTGGTAAAGGCAGTGTTGTCTGGGAAGGCACATTAAGAAGAATATCTAAGAACTCTCAACTAAAGGTTGAGGACTGGAGTAGGTTGGTTATAACCGAACCAGTATAAAATCCCTTGTGTTAAGCTTTTCTCCCTAACTCATTACGTATCCAAATCTTTGAGAAAAACTCTATCACAACTTTAATCAAGAGGTCTCTTGAAAAACCTTATTGATCAAAATCAGAAAGCTTTTAAGAAACTCAAACCTTAAGTCGTTTTCTTAAAAATCTCTCAGAAAGGAACTTTCTTAGAAAGACTAATTCTCAGAAACTTAATCTTCTCAGAAAGCATTTTCCGCTGCAAACTCTTAATCATACCTTCTGAGTAAAAACAGCTTTCTAAGTAAAAGTTTTAACAAGCAATTTTAAAACTTGCACGATTCAACCCCCCCCCCCTTCTCGTGCACACATACACTTTCAATTGGCATCAGAGCTCGGTCCTTAAGGGGTTGAGCACTTCGCAGTGTCAAGGAAAAAGATCCACGAAGGGAAATATGAACTCACCAGCTGCATTCATATCAGATGGGCCTCAATAAACAGACCTCCGATGTTTCTCGGAGACAGCTTCGACTACTGGCGTGACAGGATGACGCTGTTCATCAAGCACACCAGTTTGGACTTATGGATAGGATCGAGAATGGAGACTATCAGCCTCTGCAGACAATTACAGAGGATGCTGTAGTTGCAACAGACGCTGAGCCAGGAGCGGCACCTCCAGCACTCAGAACCTATACAAGACGAGTCCCTAAGGATGAATGGACTCAAGAGATGAAGGAGAAGATACAACTCAACTTCAAAGCTAAATACATTCTTCTCTGCGCCTTGCCCAAAGTAGAATACGACAAGATTGTGTCGTGTGATACCGCTCAAGAAATTTGGGAGAGATTACACATGCTGCACGAAGGAAATGATGAAGTCAAGGAAACTAAGGTATCAATGCTCGTACATAAGTACGAGTCCTTCTGCATGCAACCTGAGGAAACTATTGACAACATGTCAATAAGATTTCTCCACATCATAAATCAGCTAAAGGTCTTGGGAAAGACCTACTCCAACGCTGAGATGGTGAGGAAAATTCTCAGAAGCCTCTCTGCCAAGTGGCGCCCAAAGGTGACAGCAATTCAAGAAGCAAAGGATCTAAATCAGCTGGGTTTAGATGTATTGTTTGGCTCACTCAAAACTCACGAGATTGAGCTTGAAGGACTACTTGGAGGACCATCTTCATCTTCAAGACCTCAGAAAGCTCTGGCTCTGAAAAGTCAGGTCAAAAAGACTTCAAAAGCCCTAAAGGCTGAAGAAATATCTGAATCTGAAAACGATCAAAAACTCAGATTCCGATGAAGATGACATCTCTCTTCTAGTAAGGAAAATGAAGAAAGCTTGGAAGAGAAGACCAAGCAAAGACAAAGAGATCACACCTAGAAAAGGAAAGTCAAAGTCTTCTGATGCCACATGCTTTGGCTGTGGAAAAAAGGGCCACTTCAGAACGGAGTGCCCTCAGAACAAGGGAAAGAAGAAGTTCATTCCCAAGAAGAAGAAGAAGGCAATGGCTGCTACATGGAGTGACTCAGAAGAGGAAGACTCTGAGTCAGAAAGTGAAGAGGAAGCTAATGTCTGCTTCATGGCCGGTACTGACTATATTCTGGAAACAGAATCTGAGTCAGAAGAGGTACCAAACACTCCTACTCTCTCATACTCATACAATGAGATCTCAGAACTCTATGAAGAGCTTCTGAGAGACTCAAACGAATTAGCTAACAATTTCAGCAAACTAAGAAAGTCTTTTAAATCCTTAGAAGCTGAAAATGCTAAACTAATTCAAGAAGTAGAGAACCTAAGGCTTGAAAGAGATGACTTTAAAAATAGATATCTTGAAAGTCACAACCTCTATCAAGCTTTAGAAACAATGTCTTCTGTAACTGTTGAAAAAGCCGAACTGGCTTTGATAGAATTACAAAAGACAAATGAGCTTCTCACTTCTGACCTGGTTAAGATGGTCAAAGGTGAAAAAATGATGACACTCTTGCTTGGTGGTCAAAGACCTTACAAGGATAAGAGTGGACTCGGTTATGAAGAAATCTTCGAACCAAATGATATTGATCCATCCTTAACTAAGTCACCTCGCACGTGCATAGCATGTTTTAAGAGTGCCATGGTTCTGAAAAATGTCCTATGTTGGAAAAAGGAAAAATCTCTAAGCCTCAGAAGGCTCAAAAGAAAACTCAGAAGGCTAAACTTTCTAAGAAGAGTAACCCCTCTCAGAAGGGAAAAACTTCTCAGAAAGCAAGTGCTTCTGAAAAGGGCAAACAAAAAATCTCTGACTCTCAAAACCATGACCCCTCTAAGAAAAGAAGGCAAAAGTCCAAAAAAGCTAACAAGCAAGGACCCAACAAAGAATGGGTACCTAAATCTGTTAACTTTGTGACTGCAGGTGCATCATCAAGCGCTGCTCCACCACCACGATGAGCAGTGGTACCTTGACAGTGGCTGCTCAAGGCACATGACTGGAAGCAAGCACTGGTTCAGAAGTCTCAAGCCCAAGAAAGGCGGAACAGTGCGATTCGGTGATGGCGCTAAAGGGAGAGTCACTGCAATCGGAGATGTTGGTAAGGATTCCTCTCACCAAATCTCAGATGTACTTTTGGTCGATGGCTTAACTCACAATCTATTAAGCATTAGTCAATTTTGTGACAAAGGCTTAAAGGTTGAGTTTTATGCCAAGCATTGTCATGTGATTAATCTCACAAATGACAAGATCGTTCTGGAAGGAAAACGTGTTGGTAACATTTATGTTATCCATCTGGATGATCTAAAGGATCAAAATGTGGAATGCCTTGTCTCTGTCCAAGAAGACAAATGGCTATGGCATAAGAAACTTGGTCATGCCCATATGAGACTTCTTTCTGAACTCTCTCAGAAAGGACTTGTAAAGGGCCTTCCCAGAATTAAGTATCAGAAGGATGCAACCTGTGACTTCTGTGAAAAAGGGAAACAGACCAAGGCTTCCTTTCCCAGTAAAAGTGGTATTTCTACTCAGAAACCACTGGAACTGCTCCACATGGATCTATTCGGACCAACCAGAACAGCTTCCCTTTCTGGAAAACGCTATGGTCTTGTCATAGTGGATGATTACTCCAGATTCACTTGGGTTTTCTTTCTAGCTTCTAAGGAAGAAACCTTTGAGAAGTTCAAAGCATTTGCGAAAAGAGTTTCAACTGAAAAAGATTCGCACATTCATGCCATTAGATCAGATCATGGTGGTGAATTTGAGAATCACGCTTTTGAAAAGCTTTGTGAAAATCTGGGCATAGCTCACGAATTCTCATCTCCCAGAACTCCTCAACAAAATGGAGTAGCTGAGAGAAAGAATCGAAGCCTTCAAGAGATGGCAAGAACAATGCTCTTAGAAAGTGGACTTTCAAAAGGTTTCTGGGCTGAAGCAGTAAATACTTCATGCTACATTCAGAATCGAGTCTTCTAAGACTAATTCTGAAAAGGACACCTTACGAACTATGGAAGAATAAAATACCAAACATTTCTTATTTCCATATATTTGGTTCTTCATGTTTTATTCTCAACACAAAGGACAAACTCTCCAAGTTTGATCCTAAGTCCGATGATGGATACTTCCTAGGATACTCCTCAGCCTCTAAAGCTTACAGAGTATATAATAAAAGGAGCAAATGTGTTGAAGAGACAATCCATATTAAGTTCAAAGAACTTAGTAAGGACCTCTCTCAGAAAGGTACCTTCCGAGAAACTAGTTACCAACGGTAACTTTTGGATAAGTGGCAGGAAACGGCTAGTTATCAGCCATGTCTATAAATACTTATAGCATTGTTTCATTTGAGCACTTTACGCTCAAAAGCTTACCAAAACTCTGCCAAAACCTCTCCTCGCTTTCCAATCTTCATCTGCCCTTTCTCTCTCTCTCTCTCTTGTTCTTCTCTATCTCTTCTCAAACCTCAAACCCTTCTTTCAAATGGCCGTCTCTGGAGAAATCAAAGGCTTAATGAGAAACAATCTCAATGAGATATCTGAGGATATTCTCTATGACAATGAGGAAATGCAGTCCCTCTTCCACAAAACTTATCTCCCACGGAATCTTGCCATGGGAAGGGTATTGCCTCTCAATGTCTACAATCAGGTGGACGAAATCCAATTCACCTTCCTCAAGCAACCTGGATGGCCAGCCATGATGAGCTCCGAGGACGTGTGCTACCCAAATGTGGTAAGAGCTTTCTATTCGCAAATAGAAAGGTTCACCAACAAAGGGGTCAAAAGCAAGATTGGTGACCAACACATCCGCTTCTCCTCCTCTGACATCAACAAAGTCTTCAAGACCTTGAATGGTGGCGCTGTCATCGCCGACGACCCAGAATGGGTCAAGGAGGTAGATGACTCGGAAGAAGAAGTCGTGACACTTCTGACTGGTAGCAACAGCCTACCACTCAAGGGAGTAAAGGTGCCTCATCTCACGCAAGAGGCTCGGATCATCTTCTCCGTTGTGCAACACACCCTTCTCCCTCGGATTGGAGACATGGGGAACGTTACCACCATGGACGCCTGCCTGCTGTACCACCTACTGAAAAAGGAAAGAGTAGATTTTGGAAGGATGGTGCTCAACTACATGATGCACCAGGCTCATCCAAAGAGGGCTCTCACAAGTCTACCTTACGGAAGCCTTTTGACCAGAATCCTCAACCATTTCTCCTTCCCACTTGAAGACTATGAATATGTCCTCAACCACAGTAAGTTCTCCATGGTCACCTTCAACAACATCAAGAAGAAGAAGGTACCAGATACGGGGGCACCTGAGAAGAAGGAGGAAGCAAAGCCTTCTAAGGGGGCTGCTGGTCCCATCCAGCCCTCTAAGGCTGAGAAGGGAAAGGAAAAGGTTTCCGATCCTCCAGAAAAGAAGAAAAAGAAGCAAAAGGTGACTCATCCTTCTCCAACAAGGGTGACACGGAGTATGGCTTCTGAGGAAGCTCAGAAGACTCCTCAGAAGGCACCTACGGTCGTTGAGGCTGCTGAAGACTCAGAAGAAACAACGTCTGAGCAACCCATGACCAGAAAAAGGAAAGCACCTCCCACTCTCCAAGTCCCAGACGTGCCACCAGAAGGGAAAAAGAAACGTGGTCGTTTGGTAAAAGCTAACTCTAACACTCCACCTTCATTTCTTCACTCTTCTTCTACTTCAATTCCTATTTCTGATTCTGTTGATGGTTTTAAACCCACCAAATTTAAAACTAAACTCCTACATTCCTTGAAATATCAGGGAAAAACTCACAAAGGAGTGGGGATAAAAACCACCAAGAAACAGAGCCCGCCAAAGACGACGGGTAAAGAAATTGTAGCAGTTACTGCTGCTGCCACCACCACTGCTGCTACTACTGCTGCTGTTGAAGAAGAAGCAGAAGCTTCTCAGCACTCCTCTCCATCTGGAAATGTCTCCCCCATCAAAGAAGACATTCAGGGGCATGGAGGAAATGTCGCTGATTCCGCTTCCGGAGAAGAAGATGCGGCACGTTTTCGCATTAAGCATCGCACTCCAGATGCTGGAAGCTCCAAGAAAGAGCCCTAGAAGAAGCCATCTGAGATTTCTATAGTGGACCTTTATGAGGCAACCACAACTGAAGTTGCGAATGTCCATGCTGAGTCATTGGCTCAGACGATGCGTGACGTCCAGAAGGCTCTGGATCAACCTTCTGAGACTCCAGAAGCTGCTCCGATGCAACAACAACAACAACTACAGCATGAGGACAGCTTAATTGAACCAACTTCTGAGGTTGGTCTCCTCTCTTCTGAGAAGGACTCTCAGAAGGAACCAGAGGTCCCTCCTCAAGATATAACACAGGTTCCTCCTACATCCTTTGATCAACAAGGTCCCACCTTCTCCATAACGGACTCAATGATCGGTTCTGGCTTTCAGCTGGGAAGGATGGTAGTCACCCCACCCTCTGTGCACTTTCGGCCTTTCTTTGGTCGAATTGAGAAGTTGAAGAGCAATGAAGCCATGCATAGCCAGATCTCAACCTTCAACCTCTCCGATGATGCTCAGACGTCTGGTGCTATGGAGCAACCATCAGCTAGGCAACCCTCTGATCAAGACCTCGTTCTAGTTGCTGAGGATACTCAAAGGCAGCCTTCGATTGACCTTGCTGCTATTGAAGGAAAAGCTGTCCAAGAAGAAGAACCTCCTGAATATCAAACAAGGGATATAATCGATGAAGTACTTGAGGCTGAAGTCTCTCGTCCTCCTTCATCTCAACCCTCATCTTCTCAACAGCCGTCCACAGCCTCTGACCTCCCTCCAGAATGCGCTCCGAATGCGACTCAGAGCGAGATTCTCATGGAGATATGCCAGCTGCTACGCTACATTGCCAGAAAGCAGTAGTTCTAAGTCGATGCTGGCGTTTATGTCTTAGCCACCCTTTTGATGTAACAAAGGGGAGTAGATGAAATGATAAAATTTTTGTACATTGGCTATCGTAAACACTAGGCTAGAACTCAGGCAGAGCAACAACTTAGGGGGAGCCAAACATTTTGTATCTTTACAAAATCATAAATGATAAATCATTATTTTGGCATCTCAAGTTTTACCTATCTTATGTCTAGCTTTCATTATTATTTTTTTGGCATCTCTTGATTTACTTAGCTTGGTATTTCTGAATCTCATACATACATTTATCATGAAATACATGCTATGAAATAGATAATCTCAAACAGTAATCATACAATGCATACTTGAACTGTTGATTATCTCAGCCTTCTAAGAAAATAACGAAGCCTTCTCTCAGAAAGCTAAATTAGTTTCTAAGAAAGCAAAAGTGAATTCTGAATAAGTTATGAACTTACTCAGAAACACTTCTGAACTTAAGCAAAATTATTATCTTAAGACTTAAGTTGTTATCATCAAAAAGGGGGAGATTGTAAGCTCCAGAACCTTTCTGAAGAGAATGAAGCATAATTCTCTCAGAATCATGAAAGTTTTAATGATAACAAGGTAAGCCATAAGTATAAAATTTTACTTAAGGTTTTGCTAATATGTGCGCTAAGTGTCTCAGAAAGCTATAAATTATTGCAATGCCATGAGCAAAGACAAAGACAAAACATCAAGTAACCTCGAGATGAATTGATAAAAGCATAGCGCCAAAGATATCAGAAAGGATATCTCAGAAGCGCAGAAGGTGAAAACATGTTTCTGAGGAAAGAACACTGTCGCCTCAGAAGGGTCTCAGAAGACCTAGCGACTAGGAGTTCTCAGAAGGGTCTTCCCTCAGAAGGTTAGCCTCAGAAGTCCGTACAACTCTTAGAAGGTTGGACTCAGAAGCAACCAAGTGTCTGGACTCAAGGAAGTGCAAACAGACTCAGAAAGCTCGCTACAACTAGCCAAGGAAGTGGGAACACGCGCACTGTGCAGTTCTGAAAAGTTCCTCATTTTGCGCTGACTGTAGCAGGGAGCCGTTCTGAAAAGGACACAGCCACATAAGCAAAGTGAAAGCCTCTAATTTCGCGGCTCTTTGATGCCTATATATATGAGTTCAATTCCAGAGCAATATGACGAAACTCTTGCACTAAAACTCTTGATTAAACGTGCCAAAACTCTGTTGAATTGAAAATCATTTTGCGAAAACTTAGAACTTTCTCAGAAAGACAATTTTTACGAAATTGCTTTTCTAACTTTGCAAAATCTTCTAGTTCTGAATTGGTGTAAATTCTTACATTTGTAAGTTAATTCTAGAAGTCTACTAAGTGTAAAACTAGGTTTGTAACTTAGTCTTGGTAGTTGTTTTCGATCAAAACAAAATTTCTGAAAAACGCTAAGTCCTTCGTTGTTTGAAGGCAGTTTCAAGTCCTCTAGTGTTTGAGGCAAGGAAGTCCTTAATTGTTTAAGGCAAGGAAGTCCTCTAGTGTGAGGCAAGGAAGTCCTTAATTGTTTAAGGCAAGGAAGTCCTCTAGTGTGAGGCAAGGAAATCCACTTCGGATTGTGAAGTGGTGGAAGTCCTTTACGTGGTAAAGGCAGTGTTGTCTGGGAAGGCACATTAAGAAGAATATCTAAGAACTCTCAACTAAAGGTTGAGGACTGGAGTAGGTTGGTTATAACCGAACCAGTATAAAATCCCTTGTGTTAAGCTTTTCTCCCTAACTCATTACGTATCCAAATCTTTGAGAAAAACTCTATCACAACTTTAATCAAGAGGTCTCTTGAAAACCTTATTGATCAAAATCAGAAAGCTTTTAAGAAACTCAAACCTTAAGTCGTTTTCTTAAAAATCTCTCAGAAAGGAACTTTCTTAGAAAGACTAAGTTCTCAGAAACTTAATCTTCTCAGAAAGCATTTTCCGCTGCAAACTCTTAATCATACCTTCTGAGTAAAAACAGCTTTCAAAGTAAAAGTTTTAACAAGCAATTTTAAAACTTGCATGATTCAACCCCCCCCCTTCTCGTGCACACATACACTTTCACTTATGAGCCTATTTTGGTCCTAATTGAGTGTATTGAGCTTCATTTTGTCTTACTTTGGTCAATTGCTTCATTTTAGTCACTAAGATGTTGTAAATAACAAACGGATAATGTAATGAGCCTATTTTTGTCCTAATTGAATGTACTGAGCTTCATTTTGTCTTACTTTGGTCAACGGCTCCATTTTAGTCACTAGGATGGTTTATATAACAAAAGGATGATGTAATGAGCCTACTTAGGTTCTAATTGAGTGTATTGAGCTTCATTAGGTCTTACATTGGTCAATTCTTCCATTTTACTCACTAGGAAGGTTTAGATAACCAAAGGATGACCTAATGAGCCTATTTTGAGTGTATTGAGCTTCATTTGGTCTTAGTTTGGTCAATTCTTCCATTTTAGTCACTAGGAAGGTTTAGATAACCAAAGGATGACCTAATGAGCCTATTTTCGTCCTAATTAAGTGTATTGAACTCCATTTGGTCTTACTTTGGTCAATGGCTCCATGTTAGTCACTAGGATGTTGTAGATAACTAAAGGATGATGTAATGAGCCTATTTTTGTCCTAATTGAGTGTGTCGAGGTTAATTTGGTCTTACTTTGGTCAATGGCTCCATTTTAGTCACTAGGATGTTGTAGATAACCAAACGATGATGTAATGAGCCTATTTTGGTCCTAATTGAGTGTATCGAGCTTCGTTTGGCTTACTTTGGTCAATGGCTTCATTTTAGTCACTAGTATGGTTTATATAACCAAAGGATGATGTAATGAGCCTATGTTGGTTCTAATTGAGTGTATTGAGATTCATTAGATCTTACTTTGGTCAATTCTTCTATTTTACTCACTAGGAAGGTTTAGATAACCAAAGGATGACCTAATGAGCCTATTTTGAGTGTATTGAGCTTCATTTGGTCTTAGTTTGGTCAATTCTTCCATTTTAGTCACTAGGAAGGTTTAGATAACAAAAGGATGACCTAATGAGCCTATTTTGGTCCTAATTAAGTGTATTGAACTCCATTTGGTCTTACTTTGGTCAATGGCTCCATGTTAGTCACTAGGATGTTGTAGATAACCAAAGGATG
Source organism: Aeschynomene evenia (assembly GCA_013621005.1). NCBI lineage: Eukaryota > Viridiplantae > Streptophyta > Magnoliopsida > Fabales > Fabaceae > Aeschynomene > Aeschynomene evenia. Next base: position 10,715 of record RYYW01000715.1, on the reverse strand, counting down.
GTGTAATGAGCCTATTTTGGTCCTAATTGAGAGTATCAAGCTTAATTTGGTCTTACTTTAATCAATGGCTCCATTTACTTCACTAGGATGGTTTATATAACCAAAGGATGATGTAATGAGCCTATTTGGTCCTAATTGAGTGTATTGAGCTTCATTCGGTCTTACTTTGGTCAATGGCTCCATTTTAGTGACTAGGATGGTTTATATAACAAAAGGATGATGTAATGAGCCTATGTTGGTTCTAATTGAGTGTATTGAGCTTCATTAGATCTTACTTTGGTCAATTCTTCCATTTTACTCACTAGGAAGGTTTAGATAACCAAAGCATGACCTTATGAGCCTATTTTGAGTGTATTGAGCTTCATTTGGTCTTACTTTGGTCAATGGCTCCATTTTAGTCACTAGGATATTGTAGACAACCAAAGGATGATGTGATGAGCCTATTTTGGTCCTAATTGAATGTATTGAGCTTCGTTTGGTCTTACTTTGGTCAATTCTTCAATTTTAGTCACTACGAAGGTTTAGATAACCAAAGAATGACCTAATTAGCCTATTTTAGTCCTAATTGAGTGTGTTGAGCTTCATTTGGTCTTACTTTGGTCAATGGCTCCATTTTAGTCACTAGGATGGTTTATATAACCAAAGGATGATGTAATGAGCCTATTTTGGTCCTAATTGAGTGTATTGAGCTTCATTCGGTCTTACTTTGGTCACAGGATCCATTCAGTCACTAGGATGTTTTAGATAACCAAAGGATGATGTAACCAGCCTATTTTTATCCTAATTAAGTGTATTGAGCTTCGATTGGTCTTACTTTGGTCAATGGCTCTATTTTATTCACTAGGATGTTGTACATAACCAAAGGATGATGGAATGAGGCTATTTTGGTCCTAATTGAGTGTATTGAGCTTAATTTGGTCTTACCTTGGTCAATGGCTCAATTTTAGTCACTAGGATGGTTTATTTAACCAAAGGATGATGTAATGAGCCTATTTTGGTTCTAATGGAGTGTATTGAGCTTCATTAGGTCTTACTTTGGTCAATTCTTCAATTTTAGCCACTAGGAAGGTTTAGATTACCAAAGGATGACCTAATGAGCCTATTTTGGTCCTAATTTAGTGTATTGAGCTTCATTTGGTCTTACTTTCGTCAATGACTCCATTTTAGTGACTAGGATGGTTTATATAACCAAAGGATGATGTAATGAGCCTATTTTAGTTTTTATTGAGTGTATTGAGCTTCATTTGGTCTTAGTTTGGTCAATTCTTCCATTTTAATCACTAGGAAGGTTTAGATAACCAAAGGATGACCTAATGAGCCTATTTTCATCCTAATTAAGTGTATTGAACTCCATTTGGTCTTACTTTGGTCAATGGCTCCATGTTAGTCACTAGGATGTTGTAGATAACTAAAGGATGATGTAATGAGCCTATTTTGGTCCTAATTGAGTGTGTCGAGGTTAATTTGGTCTTACTTTGGTCAATGGCTCCATTTTAGTCACTAGGATGGTTTATATAACGAAAGGATGATGTAATGAGCCTATTTTGGTCCTAATTGAGTGTATTGAACTCCATTTGGTCTTACTTTGGTCAATGGCTCCATGTTAGTCACTAGGATGTTGTAGATAACCAAATGATGATGTAATGAGCCTATTTTGGTCCTAATTGAGTGTATCGAGCTTCGTTTGGCTTACTTTGGTCAATGGCTTCATTTTAGTCACTAGTATGGTTTATATAACCAAAGGATGATGTAATGAGCCTATGTTGGTTCTAATTGAGTGTATTGAGATTCATTAGATCTTACTTTGGTCAATTCTTCTATTTTACTCACTAGGAAGGTTTAGATAACCAAAGGATGACCTAATGAGCCTATTTTGAGTGTATTGAGCTTCATTTGGTCTTAGTTTAGTCAATTCTTCCATTTTAGTCACTAGGAAGGTTTAGATAACTAAAGGATGACCTAATGAGCCTATTTTGGTCCTAATTAAGTGTATTGAACTCCATTTGGTCTTACTTTGGTCAATGGCTCCATGTTAGTCACTAGGATGTTGTAGATAACCAAAGGATGGTGTAATGAGCCTATTTTGGTCCTAATTGAGAGTATCAAGCTTAATTTGGTCTTACTTTAATCAATGGCTCCATTTACTTCACTAGGATGGTTTATATAACCAAAGGATGATGTAATGAGCCTATTTTGGTCCTAATTGAGTGTATTGAGCTTCATTCGGTCTAACTTTGGTCAATGGCTCCATTTTAGTGACTAGGATGGTTTATATAACAAAGGATGATGTAATGAGCCTATGTTGGTTCTAATTGAGTGTATTGAGCTTCATTAGATCTTACTTTGGTCAATTCTTCCATTTTACTCACTAGGAAGGTTTAGATAACCAAAGCATGACCTTATGAGCCTATTTTGAGTGTATTGAGCTTCATTTGGTCTTACTTTGGTTAATGGCTCCATTTTAGTCACTAGGATATTATAGACAACCAAAGGATGATGTGATGAGCCTATTTTGGTCCTAATTGAATGTATTGAGCTTCGTTTGGTCTTACTTTGGTCAATTCTTCAATTTTAGTCACTACGAAGGTTTAGATAACCAAAGAATGACCTAATTAGCCTATTTTAGTCCTAATTGAGTGTGTTGAGCTTCATTTGGTCTTACTTTGGTCAATGGCTCCATTTTAGTCACTAGGATGGTTTATATAACCAAAGGATGATGTAATGAGCCTATTTTGGTCCTAATTGAGTGTATTGAGCTTCATTCGGTCTTACTTTGGTCACAGGATCCATTTTAGTCACTAGGATGTTTTAGATAACCAAAGGATGATGTAACCAGCCTATTTTTATCCTAATTAAGTGTATTGAGCTTCGATTGGTCTTACTTTGGTCAATGGCTCTATTTTATTCACTAGGATGTTGTACATAACCAAAGGATGATGGAATGAGGCTATTTTGGTCCTAATTGAGTGTATTGAGCTTAATTTGGTCTTACCTTGGTCAATGGCTCAATTTTAGTCACTAGGATGGTTTATTTAACCAAAGGATGATGTAATGAGCCTATTTTGGTTCTAATGGAGTGTATTGAGCTTCATTAGGTCTTACTTTGGTCAATTCTTCAATTTTAGCCACTAGGAAGGTTTAGATTACCAAAGGATGACCTAATGAGCCTATTTTGGTCCTAATTTAGTGTATTGAGCTTCATTTGGTCTTACTTTCGTCAATGACTCCATTTTAGTGACTAGGATGGTTTATATAACCAAAGGATGATGTAATGAGCCTATTTTGGTTTTATTGAGTGTATTGAGCTTCATTTGCTCTTAGTTTGGTCAATTCTTCCATTTTAGTCACTAGGAAGGTTTAGATAACCAAAGGATGACCTAATGAGTCTATTTTGGTCCTAATTAAGTGTATTGAACTCCATTTGGTCTTACTTTGGTCAATGGCTCCATGTTAGTCACTAGGATGTTGTAGATAACCAAAGGATGATGTAATGAGCCTATTTTGGTCCTAATTTAGTGTATCGAGCTTAATTTGGTCTTACTTTGATCAATGGCTTCATTTAAGTCACTAGGAAGGTTTAGATAACCAAAGGATGACCTAAGGAGCCTATTTTGCTCCTTATTGAGTGTATTGAGCTTCGTTTGGTCTTACTTTGATCAATTCTTCAATTTTAGTCACTAGGAAGGTTTAGATAACCAAAGGATGACCTTATGAGCCTATTTTGGTCCTAATTGAGTGTATTGAGCTTCATTTGGTCTTACTTTGGTCAATGGCTCCATTTTAGTCACTAGGATGGTTTATATAACGAAAGGATGATGTAATGAGCCTATTTTGGTTCTAATTGAGTGTATTGAGCTTCATTAGGTCTTAGTTTGGTCAATTCTTCAATTTTAGTCACTAGGAAGGTTTAGATAACCAAAGGATGACCTAATGAGCCTATTTTGGTCCTTATTGAATGTATTGGGCTTTGTTTGGTCCTTCTTCAGTCAATTCTTCAATTTTAGTCACTAGGAAGGTTAAGATAACCAAAGGATGAGCTTATCAGCCTATTTTGGTCCTAATTGAGTGTATTGAGCTTCATTTGGTCTTACTTTGGTCAATGGCTTCATTTTAGTCACTAAGATGTTGTAAATAACAAACGGATAATGTAATGAGCCTATTTTTGTCCTAATTGAATGTACTGAGCTTCATTTTGTCTTACTTTGGTCAACGGCTCCATTTTAGTCACTAGGATGGTTTATATAACGAAAGGATGATGTAATGAGCCTACTTTGGTTCTAATTGAGTGTATTGAGCTTCATTAGGTCTTACATTGGTCAATTCTTCCATTTTACTCACTAGGAAGGTTTAGATAACCAAAGGATGACCTAATGAGCCTATTTTGAGTGTATTGAGCTTCATTTGGTCTTAGTTTGGTCAATTCTTCCATTTTAGTCACTAGGAAGGTTTAGATAACCAAAGGATGACCTAATGAGCCTATTTTCGTCCTAATTAAGTGTATTGAACTCCATTTGGTCTTACTTTGGTCAATGGCTCCATGTTAGTCACTAGGATGTTGTAGATAACTAAAGGATGATGTAATGAGCCTATTTTGGTCCTAATTGAGTGTGTCGAGGTTAATTTGGTCTTACTTTGGTCAATGGCTCCATGTTAGCCACTAGGATGTTGTAGATAACCAAAGGATGATGTAATGAGCCTATTTTGGTTCTAATTGAGTGTATTGAGCTTCATTAGGTCTTACTTTGGTCAATTCTTCAATTTTAGTCACTAGGAAGGTTTAGATAACTAAAGGATGACCTAATGAGCCTATTTTGGTTCTAATTGAGTGTATTGAGCTTCATTTGGTCTTACTTTGGTCAATGGCTCCATTTTAGTGACTAGGATGGTTTATATAACCAAATGATGATGTAATGAGCCTATTTTTGTTCTAATTTAGTGTATTGAGCTTCATTAGGTCTTACTGTGGTCAATTCTTCCATTTTACTCACTAGGAAGGTTTAGATAACCAAAGGATGACCTAATGAGCCTATTTTGAGTGTATTGAGCTTCATTTGGTCTTAGTTTGGTCAATTCTTCCATTTTAGTCACTAGGAAGGTTTAGATAACCAAAGGATGACCTAATGAGCCTATTTTGATCCTAATTAAGTGTATTGAACTTCATTTGGTCTTACTTTGGTCAATGGCTCCATGTTAGTAACTAGGATGTTGTAGATAACCAATGGATGATGTAATGAGCCTATTTTGGTCTAATTGAGTGTATCGAGCTTAATTTGGTCTTACTTTGATCAATGGCTCCATTTAAGTCACTAGGATGGTTTATATAACCAAAGGATGATGTAATGAGCCTATTTTGGTCCTAATTGAGTGTATTGAGCTTCATTCGGTCTTACTTTGGTCAATGGCTCCATTTTAGTCACTAGGATGTTTTAGATAACCAAAGGATGATGTAATGAGCCTATTCTTGGTCCTAATTAAGTGTATTGAGCTTCGTTTGGTCTTACTTTGGTCAATGGCTCTATTTTAGTCACAAGGATGTTGTACATAACCAAAGGATGATGTAATGAGCCTATTTTGGTCCTAATTGAGTGTATTGAGCTTCATTAGGTCTTACTTTGGTCAATTCTTCAATTTTAGTCACTAGGAAGGTTTAGATAACTAAAGGATGACCTAATGAGCCTATTTTGGTCCTAATTGAGTGTATTGAGCTTCATTTGGTCTTACTTTGGTCAATGGCTCCATTTTAGTGACTAGGATGGTTTATATAACCAAATGAAGATGTAATGAGCCAATTTTTGTTCTAATTTAGTGTATTGAGCTTCATTAGGTCTTACTGTGGTCAATTCTTCCATTTTACTCACTAGGAAGGTTTAGATAACCACAGGATGACCTAATGAGCCTATTTTGGTCCTAATTAAGTGTATTGAACTTCATTTGGTCTTACTTTGGTCAATGGCTCCATGTTAGTCACTAGGATGTTGTAGATAACCAAAGGATGATGTAATGAGCCTATTTTGGTCCTAGTTGAGTGTATCGAGCTTAATTTGGTCTTACTTTGATCAATGGCTCCATTTAAGTCACTAGGATGGTTATATAACCAAAGGATGATGTAATGAGCCTATTTTGGTCCTAATTGAGTGTATTGAGCTTCATCGGTCTTACTTTGGGTCAATGGCTCCATTTTAGTCACAGGATGTTTTAGATAACCAAAGGATGATGTAATGAGCCTATTCTGGTCCTAATTAAGTGTATTGAGCTTCGTTTGGTCTTACTTTGGTCAATGGCTCTATTTTAGTCACAAGGATGTTGTACATAACCAAAGGATGATGTAACGAGCCTATTTTGGTCCTAATTGAGTGTATTAAGCTTCATTAGGTCTTACTTTGGTCAATTCTTCAATTTTAGTCTATAGGAAGGTTTAGATAACTAAAGGATGACCTAATGAGTCTATTTTGGTCTTAATTGAGTGTATTGCGCTTCATTTGGTCTTACTTTGGTCAATGGCTCCATTTTAGTGACTAGGATGCTTTATATAACAAAAGGATGATGTAATGAGCCTATGTTGGTTTTAATTGAGTGTATTGAGCTTCATTAGATCTTACTTTGGTCAATTATTCCATTTACTAACTAAGAAGGTTTAGATAACCAAAGCATGACCTTATGAGCCCATTTGAGTGTATTGAGCTTCATTTGCTCTTACTTTGGTCAATGGCTCCATTTTAGTCACTAGGATATTGTAGACAACCAAAGGATGATGTGATGAGCCTATTTTGGGTCCTAAATGAATGTATTGAGCTTCGTTGGTCTTACTTTGGTCAATTCTTCAGTTTAGTCACTACGAAGGTTAGATAACCAAATAATGACCTAATTAGCCTATTTAGTCCTAATTGAGTGTGTTGAGCTTCATTTGGTCTTACTTTGGTCAATGGCTCCATTTTTGTCACTAGGATGTTGTACATAACAAAAGGATGATGTAATGAGCCTATTTTGGTCCAAATGAGTGTATTGAGCTTCATTAGGTCTTACTTTGATCAATTCTCCATTTAGTCACAAGGAAGGTTTAGATAACCAAAGGATGACCTAATGAGCCTATTTTTGTCCTAAATTGAGTGTATTGAACTCCATTTGGTCTTACTTTGGTCAATGCTCCAAGTTAGTCACTAGGATGTTGTAAGATAACCAAAGGATGATGTAATGAGCCTATTTGGTCCTAATGAGTTATTGAGCTTCATTGGTCTTACTTTGGTCAATGGCTCCATTTTAGTGACTAGGATGGTTTATATAACCAAATGATGATGTAATGAGCCTATTTTGGTTTAATTGAGTGTATGAGCTTCATTAGGTCTTACTTTGGTCAATTCTTCCATTTTACTCACTAGGAAGGTTTAGATAACAAAAGGATGACCTAATGAGCCTATTTTGAGTGTATTGAGCTTCATTTGGTCTTAGTTTGGTCAATTCTCCCTTTTAGTCACTAGGAAGGTTTACATAACCAAAGGATGACCTAATGAGCCTATTTGGTCCTAATTAAGTGTATTGAACTCCATTTGGTCTTACTTGGTCAATGGCTCCATGTTAGTCACTAGGATGTTGTAGATAACCAAAGGATGATGTAATGAGCCTATTTTGGTCCTAATTGAGTGTATTGAGCTTAATTTGGTCTTACTTTGATCAACGGCTCCATTTAAGTCACTAGGATGGTTTATATAACCAAAGGATGATGTAATGAGCCTATTTTGGTCCTAATTGAGTGTATTGAGCTTCATTTGGTCTTACTTTGGTCAATGGCTCCATTTTAGTCACTAGGATGTTGTAGATAACAAAAGGATGATGTAATGAGCCTATTTTGGTCCTAATTGAGTGTATTGAGCTTCATTAGGTCTTACTTTGGCCAATTCTTCCATTTTACTCACTAGGAAGGTTTAGATAGCCAAAGGATGACCTAATGAGCCTATTTTGAGTGAATTGAGCTTCATTTGGTCTTAGTTTTGTCAATTCTTCCATTTTAGTCACTAGGAAGGTTTAGATAACCAAAGGATGACCTAATGAGCCTATTTTGAGTGTATTGACCTTCATTTGGTCTTAGTTTGGTCAATTCCTCCATTTAGTCACTAGGAAGGTTTAGATAACCAAAGGATGACCTAATGAGCCTATTTGGTCCTAATTGAGTGTATTGAGCTTCATTTGGTCTTACATTGGTCAATTCTTCCATTTTACTCACTAGGAAGGTTTAGATAACCAAAGGATGACCTAATGAGCCTATTTTGGTCCTAATTGAGTGTATTGAGCTTCATTAGGTCTTACTTTGGCCATTTCTTCCATTTTACTCACTAGGAAGGTTTAGATAGCCAAAGGATGACCTAATGAGCCTATTTTGAGTGAATTGAGCTTCATTTGGTCTTAGTTTGGTCAATTCTTCCATTTTAGTCACTAGGAAGGTTTAGATAACCAAAGGATGACCTAATGAGCCTATTTTGAGTGTATTGAGCTTCATTTGGTCTTAGTTTGGTCAATTCCTCCATTTTAGTCACTAGGAAGGTTTAGATAACCAAAGGATGACCTAATGAGCCTATTTTGGTCCTAATTAAGTGTATTGAACTCCATTTGGTCTTACTTTGGTCAATGGTGAAAGTGTATGTGTGCACGAGAAGGGGGGGGTTGAATCGTGCAAGTTTTAAAATTGCTTGTTAAAACTTTTACTTAGAAAGCTGTTTTTACTCAGAAGGTATGATTAAGAGTTTGCAGCGGAAAATGCTTTCTGAGAAGATTAAGTTTCTGAGAACTTAGTCTTTCTAAGAAAGTTCCTTTCTGAGAGATTTTTAAGAAAACGACTTAAGGTTTGAGTTTCTTAAAAGCTTTCCTGATTTTGAATCAATAAGGTTTCAAGAGACCTCTTGATTAAAGTTGTGATAGAGTTTTTCTCAAAGATTTGGATACGTAATGAGTTAGGGAGAAAGCTTAACACAAGGGATTTATACTGGTTCGGTTATAACCAACCTACTCCAGTCCTCAACTTTAGTTGAGAGTTCTTAGATATTCTTCTTAATGTGCCTTCCCAGACACACTGCTTTACCCACGTAAAGGACTTCCACCACTTCACAATCCGAAGTGGATTTCCTTGCCTCACACTAGAGGACTCCTTGCCTTAAACAATTAAGGACTTCCTTGCCTCACAACAGAGGACTTCCTTGCCTCAAACACTAGAGGACTTAAAACTGCTTCAAACAACGAAGGACTTAGCGTTTTTTCAGAAAGTTTGTTTTGATCGAAAACAACTACAAGACTAAGTTACAAACCTAGTTTACACTTAGTAGACTTCTAGGATTAACTTACAAATGTAAGAATTTACACCAATTCAGAACTAGAAGATTTTGCAAAGTTAGAAAAACAATTTCGTAAAAATTGTCTTTCTGAGAAGTTCTAAGTTTTCGCAAAATGATTTTCAATTCAACAGAGTTTTGGCACGATTAATCAAGAGTTTTTTAGTGCAAGAGTTTCGTCATATTGCTCTGGAATTGAACTCATATATATAGGCATCAAAGAGCCGCGAAATTAGAGGCTTTCACTTTGCTTATGTGGCTGTGTCCTTTTCAGAACGGCTCCCTGCTACAGTCAGCGCAAAATGAGGAACTTTTCAGAACTGCACAGTGCGCGTGTTCCCACTTCCTTGGCTTTGTAGCGAGCTTCTGAGTCTGTTTGCACTTCCTTGAGTCCAGACACTTGGTTGCTTCTGAGTCCAACCTTCTAAGAGTTGTACGGACTTCTGAGGCTAACCTTGAGGGAAGACCCTTCTGAGAACTCCTAGTAGCTAGGTCTTCTGAGACCCTTCTGAGGCGACAGTGTTCTTTCCTCAGAAACAGTTTTCACCTTCTGCGCTTCTGAGATATCCTTTCTGATATCTTTGGCGCTATGCTTTTATCAATTCATCTCGAGGTTACTTGATGTTTTGTCTTTGTCTTTGCTCATGGCATTGCAATAATTTATAGCTTTCTGAGACACTTAGCGCACATATTAGCAAAACCTTAAGTAAAATTTTATACTTATGGCTTACCTTGTTATCATTAAAACTTTCATGATTCTGAGAGAATTATGCTTAATTCTCTTCAGAAAGGTTCTGGAGCTTACAATCTCCCCCTTTTTGATGATAACAACTTAAGTCTTAAGATAATAATTTTGCTTAAGTTCAGAAGTGTTTCTGAGTAAGTTCATAACTTATTCAGAATTCACTTTTGCTTTCTTAGAAACTAATTTAGCTTTCTGAGAGAAGGCTTCGTTATTTTCTTAGAAGGCTGAGATAATCAACAGTTCAAGTATGCATTGTATGATTACTGTTTGAGATTATCTATTTCATAGCATGTATTTCATGATAAATGTATGTATGAGATTCAGAAATACCAAGCTAAGTAAATCAAGAGATGCCAAAAAAATAATAATGAAAGCTAGACATAAGATAGGTAAAACATGAGATGCCAAAGAAATGATTTTTCATTTATGGTTTTGTAAAGATACAAAAGATTTGGCTCCCCCTAAATTGTTGCTCCCCTAAGTTCTAGCCTAGTGTTTACAATAATAGCCAATGTACAAAAATTTTATCATTTATCTACTCCCCCTTTGTTTCATCAAAAAGGGTGGCTAAGATATAGACGCCATCATTGACTTAGAACTACTGCCTTCTGGCAATATAGCGTAGCAGCTGGCATATCTCCATTAGAATCTCA
>RYYW01000714.1:2945-22940 GCA_013621005.1 Aeschynomene evenia | reverse complement strand
AAATACAACTCAACTTCAAAGCCAAGTATATTCTCCTCTGTGCTTTACCCAAAGTAGAATATGACAAAATTGTGTCATGTGATACTGCACAAGAGATTTGGGAAAGACTTCATATGCTGCACGAAGGTATGACGAAGTCAAGGAAACAAAAATCTCAATGCTCGTGCACAAATACGAATCCTTTTAGCATGCAGCCTGAGGAAACTATGACAGCATGTCAATAGATTCTCCATATCATCAATCAGCTGAAAGTCTTGGGAAAGACTTATTCAAACGCTGAGATGGTAAGAAAAATCCTCAGAAGCTCTCTGCAAAATGGCGGTCCTAAGTCACAGCAATCCAGGAAGCCAAGGATCTAAACCAGCTAGGTTTGGATGTACTATTTGGTTCGCTCAGAACGCATGAGATCGAACTGGAAGGGTTGCTCGGAGGACCATCCGCTTCTCCAGACTCAGAAGGGATTGGCTCTGAACAGTCAAGTCAGAAAGTCTTCCAAAGCCCTCAATAGCTGAAGAAGCTTCTGAGTCTGACAATGATGAAGGCTCAGAATCCGACGAAGACGACATCTCTCTCCTAGTAAAGAATGAAGAAAGCCTGGAGAAAGAGACCAAACAAGAGCAAGGAATTCACTCCTAAGAAAGGAAAGTCAAAGCCCTCAGATGCCACACATGCTTGGATGTGGAGAAAAAGGCACTTCAAAACGGAGTGTCCACAAAACAAAGGGAAGAAGAAATTCATCCCAGAAAGAAAAAGAGGCAATGGCTGCAACCTGGAGTGATTCAGAAGACGAAGCTTCTGAAGCAGCAAGCGAGGAAGAAGCTAATGTGTGCTTCATGCAGGAACTGACTACATTCTGGAACAGAATCTGAGTCAGAAGAGGTGCATCATCAAGCGCTGCTCCACCACCACGATGAGCAGTGGTACCTTGACAGTGGCTGCTCAGCACATGACTGGAAGCAAGCACTGGTTCAGAAGTCTCAAGCCCAAGAAAGGCGGAACAGTGCGATTCGGTGATGGCGCTAAGGGGAGAGTCACTGCAATCGGAGATGTGTAAGGATTCCTCTCACCAAATCTCAGATGTACTTTTGGTCGATGGCTTAACTCACAATCTATTAAGCATTAGTCAATTTTGTGACAAAGGCTTAAAGGTTGAATTTTATGCCAAGTATGTCATGTGATTAATCTCACAACTGACAAGATCGTTCTGGAAGGAAAACGTGTGGGTAACATCTATGTATCATCTGGATGATCTAAAGGATCAAATGTGGAATGCCTTGTCTCTGTCCAAGAAGACAAATGGCTATGGCATAGAAACTTGTCATGCCCATATGAGACTTCTTTCTGAACTCTCTCAGAAAGAACTTGTAAAGGGCCTTCCAGAATTAAGTATCAGAAGGATGCAACCTGCGACTTCTGTGAAAAAGGGAAACAGACCAAGGCTTCCTTTCCCAGTAAAAGTGGTATTTCTACTCAGAAACCACTGGAACTACTCCACATGGATCTCTTCGGACCAACCAGAACAGCTTCCCTTTCTGGAAAACGCTATGGTCTTGTCATAGTGGATGATTACTCCAGATTCACTTGGTTTTCTTTCTAGCTTCTAAGGAAGAAACTTTGAGAAGTTCAAAGCATTTGCCGAAAGAGTTTCAACAGAAAAGGATTCGCACATTCATACCATTAGATCAGATCATGGTGGTGAATTTGAGAATCATGCTTTTGAAAAGCTTTGTGAAAATCTGGGCATTGCTCACGAGTTCTCTTCTCCCAGAACTCCTCAACAAAATGGAGTAGCTGAGAGAAAGAACCGAAGCTTTCAAGAGATGGCAAGAACAATGCTCTTAGAAAGTGGACTTTCAAAAGGTTTCTGGGCTGAAGCAGTAAATACTTCATGCTACATTCAGAATCGAGTCTTTCTAAGACCAATTCTGAAAAAGACACCTTACGAGCTATGGAAGAATAAAATACCAAACATTTCTATTTCTATATATTTGGTTTTTCTTGTTTTATTCTCAACACAAAGGACAAACTCTCCAAGTTTGATCCTAAGTCCGATGATGGATACTTCCTAGGATACTCCTCAGCCTCTAAAGCTTACAAGTATATAACAAAAGGAGTAAATGTGTTGAAGAGACAATCCATATTAAGTTCAAGAACTTAGTAAGGACCTGTCTCAGAAAGGTGCTGACTTAGAAGATGAATTTGAGAAACTCAACATCTCTTCTGAGAAAGCCAAAAGGAAAATTCTTATAGATGATGAGACTGACTTCCAACCATGGAACAATCATCTTCATCTAAAGAAAAATCTAGTAACATCATCAAAGCTCCGAACCTAGAGAATCTACTTTTCCAAATACAATGGAACCTAGATTCTCAGAAGACAAGCTTCTGATGACTCAGAAGAGAACCTTCTGTGTCTCGTTCTCAGAACCCTACTCCTAAAGGGATCAGAGGTTCAAGAGACTTGAAGAACATCTCTCAGAATGAAGTCTTGGGCAATCCAGAAAGTGGCGTAAGAACCAGAAGGAACTATACAAATCTTGCTATGGTTTCTGAACTTGAACCAGATCCATAGAAGAGGCGTTAGATGATCCTAGCTGGGTAAATGCCATGCAGGATGAACTTGACCAATTCGAGAGAAATCAAGTTTGGAAACTGACTCAGAAACCAAAGGCAAGAGTGTCATTGGGACTAAATGGGTGTTTCGAAACAAACTTGATGAAAACGGTCAAGTCGTGAGAAACAAGGCCAGACTGGTCGCACAAGGGTACAACCAACAAGAAGGGATAGACTATGATGAAACTTTTGCTCCAGTCTCAAGATTGGAAGCTATCAGAATGTTGCTAGCTTTTGCTGCACATAAAGGTTTCAACTCTATCAGATGGACGTTAAGTCTGCCTTCTTGAATGGATATCTTTCTGAGGAAGTTTATGTAAAGCAACCTCCTGGTTTTGTGAATGATGCATTCCGAATCATGTATTCAAGCTTACAAAGGCTCTCTATGGTTTGAAACAAGCCCAAGAGCTTGGTACGATAGATTGAGCTCCTTTCTGCTTAAAAACGGATTCTCAAGAGGGAAAGTGGACACAACTCTTTTTACGCTCTCAAAAGACTCTGGCTTCTTGATTGTCCAGATTTATGTTGATGACATAATATTTGGCGCAACCAATGAATGCTTTGCAAAGAATTCTCCAAGCTTATGCAAGGTGAATTCGAGATGAGCATGATGGGAGAATTTAAAATTCTTCCTAGGATTGCAAATCAAGCAAGAGTCGGAAGGGACAGTCATTTATCAAGAGAAATATACCAAGGAACTTCTGAGGAAGTTTCTGATGGATAAGGCCAAACCCATGAGCACTCCCATGCATTCCTCTCAAGTAATTGACTTGGATGAAGATGGTGAGAAGTCTCAGAAAGCAACTATCGGGGATAATTGGCTCACTTCTCTACTTAACTGCCTCCAGACCAGATATCCAACCAGTGTTGGATCTGTGCTAGATTCCAGTCTAAGCCCAAGCAATCACACTTGACTGCAGTTAAGCGAATTTTACGATATTTAAGTGGAACTACTAATCTTGGTCTTTGGTACGAGAAAGGTTGTTCTTCTGATGTTGTAGGTTTACTGTGATGCCGACTACGCTGGAGATAGGATAGATCGCAAAAGCACAAGTGGCTGCTGCTGCTTCTTTGGAAAATGCTTAATCACTTGGTCTTGCAAGAAGCAAAATACGATCGCCCTATCAACTGCTGAAGCTGAATATGTATCTGCTGCAAACTGTTGTTCTCAGATGCTTTGGATTAAGAATCAGCTACTTGATTATCAAATAAGTACACCAAAATCCCTATCCTCTGTGATAATACAAGTGCTATCAACTTAGCTAAGAATCCTATTCAGCATTCTCGATCCAAGCACATTGATATAAAACATCATTTTATTCGGGATCATGTGCAAAAAGGCGACATTGAACTCAAATTTGTAAATACTGAGGATCAAATCTCAGATATATTTACAAAGCTTTGCCCGAGGATCGTTTCAATATTCTGAAAGGATTTCTAAATCTAAGACGATTCTAAGTGCTTTGAAGTTTAAAAACTCTCTCTTAGAAACCTCCCTTAGTCCTAGTTTAGACTCTGAGACGAACAGTAGAACTAAGCTTCTGAGCTAGAAGTAGGAAAACACAAAAAACTCTAGCTGAGAAAATTTGTTCTCAGAAGACTCATCTCTCAGAAAGGAGATCTTCTGAAACATCTCTCAGAAGGAGGATTTCTCAGAAGGACCACCTCTCTCAGAAAGGTATCTTCCGAGAAACTAGTTACCAACGGTAACTTTTGGATAAGTGGCAGGAAACGGCTAGTTATCAGCCATGTCTATAAATACTTATAGCATTGTTCCATTTGAGCACTTTACGCTCAGAACTTACCAAAACTCTGCCAAAACCTCTCCTCGCTTTCTAATCTTCATTACGTCTTACTTTGGTCAATTCTTTCATTTTAGTCACTAGGAAGGTTTAGATTACCAAAGGATCATGTAATGAGCCTATTTTGGTCCTAATTGAGTGTATTGAGCTTCGTTAGGTCTTACTTTGGTCAATTCTTCCATTTTAGTTACTAGGATGGTGTTGATAACCAAAGGATGATGTAATGAGCCTATTTTTGTCCTAATTGAGTGTATTGAGCTTCATTAAGTCTTACTTTGGTTAATTCTTCCATTTTAGTTACTAGGAAGGTTTAGATAACGAAAGGATGATGTAATGAGCCTATTTTGGTCCTAATTGAATGTATTGAGCTTCATTTGGTCTTACTTTTGTCAATGACTCCAATTTAGTCATTAGGAATGTTTAGATAACCAAAGGATGATATAATGAGCCTATTTTGGTCCTAATTGAGTGTATTGAGCTTCATTATGTCTTACTTTGGTCAATTCTTCCATTTTAGTTACTAGGATGGTGTAGATAACCAAAGGATGATGTAATGAGCCTATTTTTCTCCTAATTGAGTGTATTGAGCTTCATTCGGTCTTACTTTGGTTAATTCTTCCATTTTAGTTACTAGGAAGGTTTAGATAACGAAAGGCTGATGTAATGAGCCTATTTTGGTCCTAATTGAATGTATTGAGCTTCATTTGGTCTTACTTTGGTCAATGACTCCATTTTAGTCATTAGGAATGTTTAGATAACCAAAGGATGATGTAATGAGCCTATTTTGGTCCTAATTGAGTGCGTTGAGCTTCATTTGGTCTTACTTTGGTCAATGACTCCATTTTAGTCACTAGGATGGTGTAAATAAGCAAAGGATGATGTAATGAGCCTATTTTGGTCCTAATTGAGTGTATTGAGCTTCATTGGGTCTTAATTTGGTTAATTCTTCCATTTTAGTTACTAGGAAGGTTTAGATAACGAAAGGATGATGTAATGAGCCTATTTTGGTCCTAATTAAATGTATTGAGCTTCATTTGGTCTTACTTTTGTCAATGACGCCATTTTAGTCATTAGGAAGGTTTAGATAACCAAAGGATGATGTAATGAGCCTTTTTTGGTCCTAATTGAGTGCATTGAGCTTCATTTGGTCTTACTTTGGTCCATCACTCCACTTTAGTCACTAGGAAGGTTTAGATAACCAAAGGATGATGTATTGAGCCTATTTTGGTCCTAATTGAGTGTGTTGAGTTTCATTACGTCTTACTTTGGTCAATTCTTTCATTTTAGTCACTAGGAAGGTTTAGATTACCAAAGGATCATGTAATGAGCCTATTTTGGTCCTAATTGAGTGTATTGAGCTTCGTTAGGTCTTACTTGTGTCAATTCTTCCATTTTAGTTACTAGGATGGTGTTGATAACCAAAGGATGATGTAATGAGCCTATTTTTGTCCTAATTGAGTGTATTGAGCTTCATTAGGTCTTACTTTGGTTAATTCTTCCATTTAGTTACTAGGAAGGTTTAGATAACGAAAGGATGATGTAATGAGCCTATTTTGGTCCTAATTGAATGTATTGAGCTTCATTTGGTCTTACTTTTGTCAATGACGCCGTTTTAGTCATTAGGAAGGTTTAGATAACCAAAGGATGATGTAATGAGCCTTTTTTGGTCCTAATTGAGTGCATTGAGCTTCATTTGGTCTTACTTTGGTCCATGACTCCACTTTAGTCACTAGGAAGGTTTAGATAACCAAAGGATGATGTATTGAGCCTATTTTGGTCCTAATTGAGTGTGTTGAGTTTCATTACGTGTTACTTTGGTCAATTATTTCATTTTAGTCACTAGGAAGGTTTAGATTACCAAAGGATCATGTAATGAGACTATTTTGGTCCTAATTGAGTGTATTGAGCTTCATTAGGTCTTACTTTGGTCAATTCTTCCATTTTAGTTACTAGGATGGTTTAGATAACCAAAGGATGATGTAATGAGCTATTTTTGTCCTAATTGAGTGTATTGAGCTTCATTAGGTCTTACTTTGGTTAATTCTTCCATTTTAGTTACTAGGAAGGTTTAGATAACGAAAGGATGATGTAATGAGCCTATTTTGGTCCTAATTGAATGTATTGAGCTTCATTTGGTCTTACTTTGGTCAATGACGCAATTTTAGTCATTAGGAAGGTTTAGATAACCAAAGGATGATGTAATGAGCCTATTTTGGTCCTAATTGAGTGTATTGAGCTTCACTTGGTCTTACTTTGGTCAATTCTTCCATTTTAGTCACTTGGAAGGTTTAGATAACCAAAGGATGATGTAATGAGCTATTTGGTCCTAATTGAGTATATTGAGCTTTCATTCGGTCTTACTTTGGTTATTCTTTCATTTTAGTCACTATGAAGGTTTAGATAACCGAAGGATGATGTAATGAGCCTATTTTGGTCCTAATTGAATGTATTGAGCTTCATTTGGTCTTACTTTGGTCAATGACTCCATTTTAGTAATTAAGAAGGTTTAGATAACCAAAGGATGATGTAATGAGCCTATTTTGGTCCTAATTGAGTGTATTGAGCTTCATTAGGTCTTACTTTGGTCAATGACTCCATTTTAGTCACTAGGAAGGTTTAGATACCCAAAGGATGATGTAACGAGCCTATTTTGGTCCTAATTGAGTGTATTGAGCTTCATTGGGTCTTACTTTGGTCAATTCTTCCATTTTAGTTACTAGGAAGGTTTAGATAACGAAAGGATGATGTAATGAGCTTATTTTGGTCCTAATTGAATGTATTGAGCTTCATTGGGTCTTACTTTGGTCCATGACACCATTTTAGCCACTAGGAAGGTTTAGATAACCAAAGGATGATGTAATGAGCCTATTTTGGTCTTAATTGAGTGTATTGAGCTTGACTTGGTCTTACTTTGGTCAATTCTGAAGGTGTGTGTTAGCACGAGAAGGGGGGGTTGAATCGTGCTTAAATTTTCAAAATACTCTTCTAAAACTCTTTCTTTCAAAAACACTTCTCAGAAGGGTATCCTTCTGAGTCGCAGCGGAGAGTCCTTCTGAGAAAGTAAAGTTTCTCAGAAACTTTGCTTTATGAGAAGATCAACCTTCTTGGTGATTTTTGAAACTTGTAGATTATAACTATCAAGTGTAAATACTTGAAGTCATAATGAAAGAGACTCAGTATAATAATAACTATATTAACATGATAATATATTCAATATATACATGAGATATTAACATAGTTGTAGCACTTAGAAACCATGTATAGAGATACTTTTTAGATAAGTTATCTAATAAGAAGAATTAGGAACTTATTCTAGATAATATCTACGCACATAATAATATACTATAAACTTCATAAACACATTCTAGTTCAAAGAGAAATGGTCATAGAGACTCAGAACCCTCATAGAATTTTCTGATATTACTTTCTGGTGAGAGCATAATTTGTACTGGTTCACTACGTTATTAATATCTCTCACCCCAGTCATCGAATCAAAGATCCAACCGTTCAAATGTTAGAACTATGTGTCCTTAACATTCTCACAAATTTTCAGCTCGATCCAACGGTTAACGAATCCGTATATGAAGAATTACGATGACTGGTTTACAGAAAATCTTCTCTAAGAACTCATTATGTTCTTGCACGTTTTCACTTCAAAAGTTGTGTTTCTCACTGATGTAATTTTCTGATAGAAAAAACTAGTTAATATCATGCATCTTATACTTTATATAGAGTGTGAATTGAGATAAAGATTAAGCAACTAGAAATTAAACTAGCAATCAAGTTCAGAGAGAAGTATAGAAAGTGAACACAATTTTATACTGGTTCGGCCAATGATGCCTACATCCAGTTCTCAAACAATTGTTTGAGTTCCACTAACTTTCTTCAAAGTTACAGATATTATCAAGCCTTCTCAGGCTCTCTCAAGTATTCTTTCTTCTAGCCTCTTCAGGCTTTGCAGTGAATATTCTTTCCACAAGCCTTTCCAGGCTAAGCATGGATATTTTTTCCTATCGAAGCCTTCCCAGGCTCCCTCAGGATATTCTTCTTATTGTGCCTTCCCAGACAACCTTGCCTTTAACACGTAAAGGACTTCCACCACTTCACAACCCAAAGTGGATTTCCTTGCCTCATTACGAGGACTTCCTTGCCTTAAACAATTAAGGACTTTTTACTCCACTCTTATGAGTAAGAGATTAGTATTCTTTCATCAAGCCACTTCTGGCTTCTCTTGCTTAACTCAACACCATGAGCAAGACTAGTATTCTTTGATTGGCCTCTTCAGGCTACTTGCTCATTCACCATGAGACTTTTACAAGTATTCTTTTCCTAGCCTCTTCAGGCTCTAATTGCTCAGCTCCACATGAGTGAGACTTTTACACATAAATACAGATTTGTGTTTGAAAAGTGTGTGCGTAAAGCACTTACAAACAAATGCTTAAGGACTTTGAATGAACAAAGGATATCCTTAAACAACTCCTATTCAAAGCTTGCAACAGCAAGAATATTATCTAGTGAAAGGATAAGAATAGAAGATTTCAAGAAATTTTCTTTTGAGAGAAAATTTCTCTTCTACAGAATCTCGGGTTTCTCAAGGAATATGAGTAGAAAAGATTTGATTTAATTCCTTAGAGTGACCCTAGATGCTGTTAGTGATGTGTTACAAAGTTGAATTAATGTTCTAACACCACTAGGAAATTTGGCAGCATTGCAGCAACGTGCAAGCTCCCTTTGTGTCTTATTGGGAGCTTATTTATAGCCTTTTCCAGATTATGGCCGTTGTGCCCAGTTCCCAAGACTTTCTGATATGTCCTTCTGAGAGGACTGCCTTCTGAGAGCTTTCTGAGAGGACTGCCTTCTGAGAGCTTTCTGAGAGGACTGCCTTCTGAGAGCTTTCTGAGAGGACTGCTTTCTGAGAGCTTTCCGAGAGTACTGCCTTCTGAGAGCTTTCTGAGAGGACTGCCTTCTGAGAGCTTTCTGAGAGGACTGCTTTCTGAGAATTTGTGCTTCTCACAAATTCTATTCAGCCTTCTGAGAAAACTGCTCTTCATAACCAAGTCAGCACTTCATGAGAAGGCTGATGCATCTTCTTGATGTGTCTTGACTAACCCAATGAGAAGTTTCTGAAAGAATTTCTTCCTTCCTTAATTGATGTATCTTCTCATTCAAGATGCCTTGATTAGATCAGAGGGTGATTCCTCAGATGTAGATTTTTCTCAGCTTCTTGAAGGAACTTCTTGGACAGCTTTCTCATAAGCTCACAGCTTCTGAGAGCTTCTCAGATGCTGGCTTTCTGAACCTTCTCCGGAAGGTGTATCTTCTGATACTTACTCAGAAGTCTCTTATGCTGCCTCAGAAAGTACTTTAGTATAGATCTTGATTTCCTTGAGTGCTTTCTAAATGATTCTTATCAGAATCCGATGCTTCATTTAATCTTCTAGGACAGCTTTCTGGAGCTCGGCTTTCTCAGAACTTTCAAGTCTTCTTAGAAGACTTTCTTGGCTTCTTGGAGGATGCTTTCGAGAAGTCTTCATGGTCTTGATATCTTCTCGTTTATGAACAGTTTCTTTATCAGAACTTGAACTTCTTAGTTTCCAGAACCTATTCTTGAAGTGTTCTGATATTGCAGCTTTCTCCAATCTTCTGGATGAGGTTGCCTTCTGAGAACTCAATCATTCATAGCCTTCTGAGAGGAACCCTTCTGAGTGAACATCCTTCTGAGAGAAGGTCCTTCTGAGAAACAAAATTTGCATGGTCTTCTGAGACCCTTCTGAGTAAATTTTGTTTCCTTCTCAGAAACACTCTTTCACCTTGTTGCTTTCGAGACACCCTTTCTGATGCCTTCTTAGCTTTGAATATGTCTTGATACTTGAGGTTACTTAGTGTTGAATTTTAGCCTTCCACATATGAATGACAACTCATGCAATCCTTCTAAGAAGATTCTGAGTGCATTTCTCAGAGCGCTTTCTCATGTCTTCTTCGCAGGTTGCTCAATAGCTTTCTCATGCCTTGATTTCCTTTTGAGAGACTTTGTTCTTCTTTCATCTTGCGCTTATAGAGCCATGTGCTTTGAGTGCTTGTAGTTCCAACTTTCTTGTGTATTTTAGCTATCTCAAATAGCTTTCTCACTGCACATATCAAAACCCATTAAATTATTCTAACAAAATATTTTCTTTATATTAATTTGTTATCATTCAAAACCAAGTCTTTAATGATTTCCAATCATTAACACTTCTTGGAAGGGCGCTGGAGCTTACAAATTCTTCCATTTTAGTCACTTGGAAGGTTTAGATAACCAAAGGATGATGTAATGAGCCTATTTTGGTCCTAATTGAGTGTATTGAGCTTCATTTGGTCTTACTTTGGTCCATGACTCCACTTCAGTCACTAGGAAGGTTATTTAGATAACCAAAGGATGATGTAATGAGCCTATTTTGGTCCTAATTGAGTGCGTTGAGCTTCATTTGGTCTTACGTTGGTCAATGACTCCATTTTAGTCACTAGGATGGAGTAAATAAGCAAAGGATGATGTAATGAGCCTATTTTGGTCCTAATTGAGTGTATTGAGCTTCAATGGGTCTTACTTTGGTCAATTCTTCCATTTTAGTTACTAGGAAGGTTTAGATAACGAAAGGATGATGTAATGAGCCTATTTTGGTCCTAATTAAATGTATTGAGCTTCATTTGGTCTTACTTTTGTCAATGACGCCATTTTAGTCATTAGGAAGGTTTAGATAACCAAAGGATGATGTAATGAGCCTATTTTGGTCCTAATTGAATGCATTGAGCTTCATTTGGTCTTACTTTGGTCCATGACTCCACTTTAGTCCCTAGGAAGGTTTAGATAACCAAAGGATGATGTATTGAGCTATTTTGGTCCTAATTGAGTGTATTGAGCTTCACTTGGTCTTACTTTGGTCAATTCTTCCATTTTAGTCACTTGGAAGGTTTAGATAACCAAAGGATGATGTAATGAGCCTATTTTGGTCCGAATTGAGTGTATTGAGCTTCATTTGGTCTTACTTTGGTCCATGACTCCACTTCAGTCACTAGGAAGGTTATTTAGATAACCAAAGGATGATGTAATGAGCCTATTTTGGTCCTAATTGAATGCATTGAGCTTCATTTGGTCTTACTTTGGTCCATGACTCCACTTTAGTCACTAGGAAGGTTTAGATAACGAAAGGATGATGTAATGAGCCTATTTTGGTCCTAATTAAATGTATTGAGCTTCATTTGGTCTTACTTTTGTCAATGACGCCATTTTAGTCATTAGGAGGTTTAGATAACCAAAGGATGATGTAATGAGCCTATTTTGGTCCTAATTGAATGCATTGAGCTTCATTTGGTCTTACTTTGGTCATGACTCCACTTTAGTCACTAGGAAGGTTTAGATAACCAAAGGATGATGTATTGAGCCTATTTTGGTCCTAATTGAGTGTATTGAGCTTCACTTGGTCTTACTTTGGTCAATTCTTCCATTTTAGTCACTTGGAAGGTTTAGATAACCAAAGGATGATGTAATGAGCCTATTTTGGTCCGAATTGAGTGTATTGAGCTTCATTTGGTCTTACTTTGGTCCATGACTCCACTTCAGTCACTAGGAAGGTTATTTAGATAACCAAAGGATGATGTAATGAGCCTATTTTGGTCCTAATTGAGTGCGTTGAGCTTCATTTGGTCTTACTTTGGTCAATGACTCCATTTTAGTCACTAGGATGGTGTAAATAAGCAAAGGATGATGTAATGAGCCTATTTTGGTCCTAATTGAGTGTATTGAGTTTCATTGGGTCTTACTTTGGTCAATTCTTCCATTTTAGTTACTAGGAAGGTTTAGATAACGAAAGATGATGTAATGAGCCTATTTTGGTCCTAATTAATGTATTGAGCTTCATTTGGTCTTACTTTTGTCAATGACGCCATTTTAGTCATTAGGAAGGTTTAGATAACCAAGGATGATGTAATGAGCCTATTTGTTCCTAATTGAATGCATTGAGCTTCATTTGGTCTTACTTTGGTCCATGACTCCATTTAGTCACTAGGAAGGTTTAGATACCAAAGGATGATGTATTGAGCCTATTTGGTCCTAATTGAGTGTATTGAGCTTCACTTGTCTTACTTTGGTCATTCTTCCATTTTAGTCACTTGGAAGGTTTAGATAACCAAAGGATGATGTAATGAGCCTATTTTGGTCCGAATTGAGTGTATTGAGCTTCATTTGGTCTTACTTTGGTCCATGACTCCACTTCAGTCACTAGGAATGTTTAGATAACCAAAGGATGATGTAATGAGCCTATTTTGGTCCTAATTGAGTGCGTTGAGCTTCATTTGGTCTTACTTGGTCAATGACTCCATTTTAGTCACTAGGATGGTGTAAATAAGCAAAGGATGATGTAATGAGCCTATTTTGGTCCTAATTGAGTGTATTGAGTTTCATTGGGTCTTATTTGGTCATTCTTCCATTTTATTACTAGGAGGTTTAGATAACGAAAGGATGATGTAATGAGCCTATTTTTGGTCCTAATTAATGTATTGAGCTTCATTTGGTCTTACTTTTGTCAATGACGCCATTTTAGTCATTAGGGAAGGTTTAGATAACAAAGGATGATGTAATGAGCCTATTTTGTCCTAATTGAGTGCATTGAGCTTCATTTGGTCTTACTTTGGTCCATGACTCCACTTTAGTCACTAGGAAGGTTTAGATAACCAAAGGATGATGTATTGAGCCTATTTTGGTCCTGATTGAGTGTGTTGAGATTCATTACGTCTTACTTTGGTCAATTCTTTCATTTTAGTCACTAGGAAGGTTTAGATTACCAAAGGATCATGTAATGAGCCTATTTTGGTCCTAATTGAGTTTATTGAGCTTCATTATGTCTTACATTGGTCAATTCTTCCATTTTAGTCACTTGGAAGGTTTAGATAACCAAAGGATGATGTAATGAGCATATTTTGGTCCTAATTGAGTGTATTGAGCTTCATTTGGTCTTACTATGGTCCATGACTCCACTTCAGTCACTAGGAAGGTTATTTAGATAACCAAAGGATGATGTAATGAGCCTATTTTGGTCCTAATTGAGTGCGTTGAGCTTCATTTGGTCTTTGGTCAATGACTCCACTTTAGTCACTAGGATGGTGTAAATAAGCAAAGGATGATGTATTGAGCCTTATTTGGTCCTAATTGAGTGTATTGAGCTTCATTCGGTCTTACTTTGGTCAATTCTTCCATTTTAGTTACTAGGAAGGTTTAGATAACGAAAGGATGATGTAATGAGCCTATTTTGGTCCTAATTAAATGTATTGAGCTTCATTTGGTCTTACTTTTGTCAATGACGCCATTTTAGTCATTAGGAAGGATTAGATAACCAAAGGATGATGTAATGAGCCTATTTTGGTCCTAATTGAGTGCATTGAGCTTCATTTGGTCTTACTTTGGTCCATGACTCAACTTTAGTCACTAGGAAGGTTTAGATAACCAAAGGATGATGTATTGAGCCTATTTTGGTCCTAATTGAGTGTGTTGAGTTTCATTACGTCTTACTTTGGTTAATTCTTCCATTTTAGTTACTAGGAAGGTTTAGATAACGAAAGGATGATGTAATGAGCCTATTTTGGTCCTAATTAATGTATTGAATTTGTACTTTGGATGACATTAGTCATTGTTTAGATAACCAAAGGATGATGTAATACTTTGGTCAATTTGGACGCTTTCATTTTAGTCACTAGGAAGGTTTAGATAGGATGATGTAATGAGCCTATTTTGGTCCTAATTGAATGTATTGAGCTTCATTTGGTCTTACCATTCCATTTTAGGATAACCAAAGGATGATGTAATGAGCCTTCATTGGTCTTACTTTGGTCAATTCTCCAATACTGTTAGTGATATGTAATGAGCCTATTTTTCAGCTTCATTGGTCTTTTACATTTTAGTTACTAGGAAGGTTTAGATAACATGATAATCTCCTAATTGAATGTATTGAGCTTCATTTGGTCTAGGATGGTCATTGTTTAGATAACCAAAGGATGATGTAATGAGCCTATTTTGGTCCTAATTGAGTGTATTCAAGCTTCATTTGTTTAGATAACCAAAGGATGATGTAATGAGCCTATTTTGGTCCTAATTGGTATTGAGCTTCATTACTTTGGTCAATTCTTTCTCCACTTACAAGGTTGGAAGGTTATTTAGATAACCAAAGGATGATGTAATGAGCCTATTTTGGTCCTAATTGAGTGTATTGAGCTTCATTAGGGTTCCTAATTGATGTATTGAGCTTCCATTAGGGTCTTACTTTGGTCATGCCATTTTAGAGGAAGGTTTAGATAACCAAAGGATGATGTAATGAGCCTATTTTGGTCCTAATTGAGTGTATTGAGCTTCATTGGTCTTACTTTGGTCAATTCTTCCATTTTAGTACTTGGAAGGTTTAGATAACCAAAGGATGATGTAATGAGCCTATTTTGGTCCTAATTGAGTATATTGAGCTTCATTCGGTCTTACTTTGGTCAATTCTTTCATTTTAGTCACTAGGAAGGTTTAGATAACCGAAGGATGATGTAATGAGCCTATTTTGGTCCTAATTGAATGTATTGAGCTTCATTTGGTCTTACTTTGGTCAATGACTCCATTTTAGTCTTAGATAACCAAAGGATGATGTAATGAGCCTATTTTGGTCCTAATTGAGTGTATTGAGCTTCATTGGTCTTACTTTGGTCAATTCTTCCATTTTAGTCACTAGGAAGTTTAGATAACCAAAGGATGATGTAATGAGCCTATTTTGGTCCTAATTGAGTGTATTGAGCTTCATTGTCTTACTTTGGTCAATTCTTCCATTTTAGTTACTAGGAAGGTTTAGATAACGAAGGATGATGTAATGAGCCTATTTTGGTCCTAATTAAATGTATTGAGCTTCATTTGGTCTTACTTTGGTCAATGACGCCATTTTAGTCATTAGGAAGGTTTAGATAACCAAAGGATGATGTAATGAGCCTATTTTGGTCCTAATTGAGTGTATTGAGCTTCACTTGGTCTTACTTTGGTCAATTCTTCCATTTTAGTCACTTGGAAGGTTTAGATAACCAAAGGATGATGTAATGAGCCTATTTTGGTCCTAATTGAGTATATTGAGCTTCATCGTCTTACTTTGGTCAATTCTTTCATTTTAGTCACTAGGAAGGTTTAGATAACCGAAGGATGATGTAATGAGCCTATTTTGGTCCTAATTGAATGTATTGAGCTTCATTTGGTCTTACTTTGGTCAATGACTCCATTTTAGTCATTAGGAATGTTTAGATAACCAAAGGATGATGTAATGAGCCTATTTTGGTCCTAATTGAGTGTATTGAGCTTCATTAGGTCTTACTTTGTCAATTCTTCCATTTTTTGTTACTAGGATGGTTAGATAACCAAAGGATGATTGAATGAGCCTATTTTGGTCCTAATTAAATGTATTGAGCTTCATTGGTCTTACTTTGGTCAATGACGCCATTTTAGTCATTAGGAAGGTTTAGATAACCAAAGGATGATGTAATGAGCCTATTTTGGTCCTAATTGAGTGTATTGAGCTTCACTTGGTCTTACTTTGGTCAATTCTTCCATTTTAGTCACTTGGAAGGTTTAGATAACCAAAGGATGATGTAATGAGCCTATTTTGGTCCTAATTGAGTATATTGAGCTTCATTCGGTCTTACTTTGGATTCTTTCATTTTAGTCACTAGGAAGGTTTAGATAACCGAAGGATGATGTAATGAGCCTATTTTGGTCCTAATTGAATGTATTGAGCTTCATTTGGTCTTACTTTGGTCAATGACTCCATTTTAGTCATTAGGAATGTTAGATAACCAAAGGATGATGTAATGAGCCTATTTTGGTCCTAATTGAGTGTATTGAGCTTCATTGGTCTTACTTTGGTCAATTCTTCCATTTTAGTCACTTGGAAGTTTAGATAACCAAAGGATGATGTAATGAGCCTATTTTGGTCCTAATTGAGTGTATTGAGCTTCATTAAGTCTTACTTTGGTCAATTCTTCCATTTTAGTTACTAGGAAGGTTTAGATAACGAAGGATGATGTAATGAGCCTATTTTGGTCCTAATTAAATGTGAGCTTCATTTGGTCTTACTTTGGTCAATGACGCCATTTTAGTCATTAGGAAGGTTTAGATAACCAAAGGATGATGTAATGAGCCTATTTTGGTCCTAATTGAGTGTATTGAGCTTCACTTGGTCTTACTTTGGTCAATTCTTCCATTTTAGTCACTTGGAAGGTTTAGATAACCAAAGGATGATGTAATGAGCCTATTTTGGTCCTAATTGAGTATATTGAGCTTCATTCGGTCTTACTTTGGTCAATTCTTTCATTTTAGTCACTAGGAAGGTTTAGATAACCGAAGGATGATGTAATGAGCCTATTTTGGTCCTAATTGAATGTATTGAGCTTCATTTGGTCTTACTTTGGTCAATGACTCCATTTTAGTCATTAGGAATGTTTAGATAACCAAAGGATGATGTAATGAGCCTATTTTGGTCCTAATTGAGTGTATTGAGCTTCATTAGGTCTTACTTTGTTCAATTCTTCCATTTTGTTACTAGGATAGATAACCAAAGGATGATGAATGAGCCTATTTTGGTCCTAATTAAATGTATTGAGCTTCATTTGGTCTTACTTTTGTCAATGACGCCATTTTAGTCATTAGGAAGGTTTAGATAACCAAAGGATGATGTAATGAGCCTTTTTGGTCTAATTGAGTGTATTGAGCTTCATACTTTGGTCAATTCTTCCATTTTAGTCACTTGAAGGTTTCAAAGGATGATGTAATGAGCCTATTTTGGTCTAATTGAGTTGAGCTTCATTGGTCTTACTTTGGTCAATTCTTTCATTTTAGTCACTAGGAAGGTTTAGATAACCGAAGGATGATGTAATGAGCCTATTTTGGTCCTAATTGAATGTATTGAGCTTCATTTTGTCTTACTTTGGTCAATGACTCCATTTTAGTCATTAGGAAGGTTTAGATAACCAAAGGATGATGTAATGAGCCTATTTTGGTCCTAATTGAGTGTATTGAGCTTCATTAGGTCTTACTTTGGTCAATTCTTCCATTTTAGTTACTAGGATGGTTAGATAACCAAAGGATGATGTAATGAGCCTATTTTGGTCCTAATTGAGTGTATTGAGCTTCATTAGGTCTTACCTTGGTCAATTCTTCCATTTTAGTTACTAGGAAGGTTTAGATAACGAAAGGATGATGTAATGAGCCTATTTTGGTCCTAATTAAATGTATTGAGCTTCATTTGGTCTTACTTTGGTCAATGACTCCATTTTAGTCATTAGGAAGGTTTAGATAACCAAAGGATGATGTAATGAGCCTATTTTGGTCCTAATTGAGTGTATTGAGCTTCACTTGGTCTTACTTTGGTCAATTCTTCATTTTAGTCACTTGGAAGGTTTAGATAACCAAAGGATGATGTAATGAGCCTATTTTGGTCCTAATTGAGTATATTGAGCTTCATTCGGTCTTACTTTGGTCAATTCTTTCATTTTAGTCACTAGGAAGGTTTAGATAACCGAAGGATGATGTAATGAGCCTATTTTGGTCCTAATTGAATGTATTGAGCTTCATTTGGTCTTACTTTGGTCAATGACTCCATTTTAGTCATTAGGAATGTTTAGATAACCAAAGGATGATGTAATGAGCCTATTTTGGTCCTAATTGAGTGTATTGAGCTTCATTAGGTCTTACTTTGTCAATTCTTCCATTTTTAGTTACTAGGAGGTGTAGATAACCAAGGATGATGTAATGAGCCTATTTTGGTCCTAATTGAGTGTATTGAGCTTCATTAGGTCTTACTTTGGTCAATTCTTCCATTTTAGTTACTAGGAAGGTTTATAACGAAAGGATGATGTAATGAGCCTATTTTGTCCTAATTAAATGTATTGAGCTTCATTTGGTCTTACTTTGGTCAATGACGCCATTTTAGTCATTAGGAAGGTTTAGATAACCAAAGGATGATGTAATGAGCCTATTTTGGTCCTAATTGAGTGTATTGAGCTTCATTGGTCTTACTTTGGTCAATTCTTCCATTTTAGTCACTTGGAAGTTTAGATAACCAAAGGATGATGTAATGAGCCTATTTTGGTCCTAATTGAGTGTATTGAGCTTCATTAAGTCTTACTTTGGTCAATTCTTCCATTTTAGTTACTAGGAAGGTTTAGATAAAAAGGATGATGTAATGAGCCTATTTTGGTCCTAATTAAATGTATTGAGCTTCATTTGGTCTTACTTTGGTCAATGACGCCATTTTAGTCATTAGGAAGGTTTAGATAACCAAAGGATGATGTAATGAGCCTATTTTGGTCCTAATTGAGTGTATTGAGCTTCATTGGTCTTACTTTGGTCAATTCTTCCATTTTAGTCACTTGGAAGGTTTAGATAACCAAAGGATGATGTAATGAGCCTATTTTGGTCCTAATTGAGTATATTGAGCTTCATTCGGTCTTACTTTGGTCAATTCTTTCATTTTAGTCACTAGGAAGGTTTAGATAACCGAAGGATGATGTAATGAGCCTATTTTGGTCCTAATTGAATGTATTGAGCTTCATTTGGTCTTACTTTGGTCAATGACTCCATTTTAGTCATTAGGAATGTTTAGATAACCAAAGGATGATGTAATGAGCCTATTTTGGTCCTAATTGAGTGTATTGAGCTTCATTAGGTCTTACTTTGTTCAATTCTTCCATTTTTTACTAGATAACCAAAGGATGATGTAAGCCTATTTTGGTCCTAATTATGTATTGAGCTTCATTTGGTCTTACTTTGGTCAATGAATTTTAGTCATTAGGAAGGTTTAGATAACCAAAGGATGATAATGAGCCTATTTTGTCCTAATTGAGTGTATTGAGCTTCATTGGTCTTACTTTGGTCAATTCTTCCATTTTAGTCACTTGGAAGGTTTAGATAACCAAAGGATGATGTAATGAGCCTATTTTGGTCCTAATTGAGTATATTGAGCTTCATTCGGTCTTACTTTGGTCAATTCTTTTTTAGTCACTAGGAAGGTTTAGATAACCGAAGGATGATGTAATGAGCCTATTTTGGTCCTAATTGATGTATTGAGCTTCATTTGGTCTTACTTTGGTCAATGACTCCATTTTAGTCATTAGGAATGTTTAGATAACCAAAGGATGATGTAATGAGCCTATTTTGGTCCTAATTGAGTGTATTGAGCTTCATTAGGTCTTACTTTGTCAATTCTTCCATTTTTGTTACTAGGATGGTTAGATAACCAAAGGATGATGTAATGAGCCTATTTTGGTCCTAATTGAGTGTATTGAGCTTCATTAGGTCTTACCTTGGTCAATTCTTCCATTTTAGTTACTAGGAAGGTTTAGATAACGAAAGGATGATGTAATGAGCCTATTTTGGTCCTAATTAAATGTATTGAGCTTCATTTGGTCTTACTTTGGTCAATGACGCCATTTTAGTCATTAGGAAGGTTTAGATAACCAAAGGATGATGTAATGAGCCTATTTTGGTCCTAATTGAGTGTATTGAGCTTCATTGTCTTACTTTGGTCAATTCTTTCAT
>RYYW01000713.1:0-11795 GCA_013621005.1 Aeschynomene evenia | reverse complement strand
GAATTGGGTGTTTCCTTCATAATTGATGATCATCTTCTTCAATAGTGGTTGATCATGGCTTTCGCAACCTTTGGTTGAGATAACCAGATTCTTCAATCTTTCTTCAATGTCATCTACAATTATGATCAATGTCATACTTCAGTTCCTTGAACTTCTCCACACTCACATGAATGCAAAGGCTTCACCTTTGAATATTTTCCTTGAGTACTTTGATGTAACTCCCCTAGGCATGTGTATCCTTCTTGACTAATCGAAAAGTTTCAACATTTGGTATCCATAAACATGGTTTGACCAAAAAGGTTTCACCTTTGTGATTCTTGATACTTGCAAACAAATGTTGAGGGTAAAAAAATTTTAGGACGAGGGAAAAGGTTACGGTGAAGGTTGTGTGTATGGGTGATGTGTTGAGAGGTTTGAGAAAGTTAGGAGATGAGTTGTGAGAACTTGGTTATGTGTTATGGTATATGGGAGGTTATACACGAAAAATATGAGATGAGGAGTGCTTATGAAGAGATGTTTGTGATAGAGATTGTGTGTAGAGATGTTGACTCTTAATATGGTTATCTTCAAAGTCATCTTGCCTTTTTCTGTCATCTTCCTCACATGAGTTGACGTAACGTCTGACTTTTGATATACTTTCGCGGAATTGAATTGTCCATATGACACTACTCTTCACTTCACATGAGAAGAGTAAGATCGAGAACTACAACTTCTCTTCACATGAGAACCTCGAAATGTGCCATTATGAGGTCCATTGATTTGCTTCAATTTCGTGGACATTTCTTTTAGCTAGACAGGTGTAGATTGAGGAGCTTATGAAGGTTTGATGAATGCTTCAACATGGCTAGCATCCCTTGGCACCCATATGACCTTTGTGTAGCTTTCCTAGAACAGCCACCAAGTATCCGCCACTCCTCATGTAGGTGGGTGGTGTTGACTTTAGTGATGTACCTGTATTCACATAAATAGAGGTTTTTGGTACCCATACCTTCTTGGGTCCTTTCTTGTTAGTCTTTCCAGCATCTGGTTTCAGCTTTTGAGACTTCCATGTCTTTTTAGGTTTTCCCTTCCACGTGCCACCTTTGGCTTTGGAGGTAGTTCTCTTCTTAAGAAGTGGAAATTTCTCTTTGTTGTGTTCATGTTTAAAGCAAAAGATGCATAAAGATGTTGGTTTCTTATCTGTCGGAGGTTTCAAAGTATCTTCATGAAAGATTGGAACATATCCAAGACCCGTATGATCTTTGTAAGGTTTTTGACTTCCTAACAATAGATCTAGCATCTTAGAATCGTCGACCATTCTTTTAAGATCTTTCAATAGGAGAGCATTAGTCTTTTGTGCATGGTACATAGCTTCCTCAGCTTTCTTCACAAGCACAGAAGCTTCTTTCTCTAGAGATTGTCATCCTCATACAGTTTATCTTTACTGTCTTTGAGTTCTTGACATGCTTTCTCTAGTTCCTCTTTTTGAGATCTTAATGACTTATTTTCTGATTCAAGGTTTTTCAAAGCTTTTTTATTTATCAGAAAATGAGTCGTCAGATTCTTTGACTCCTCTAGCAGTTCATCATAGAGGTCTGAAAGTTCCTCATACGATGGTGCCGAGTTTTCAATACATACCTCATATTCATCTTTATCAGATTCTGAGTCTGTATCATACGAAACTCCTGCCATGAAGCAGAGGTTCGCTTCTTCTTCTGTGTCTTCGTTTTCTTCAGATTCATCAGAATCAGAGTTGTGTCACTCCATGTGGCTGCAAGAGCCTTCTTCTTCTTGAAGAACTTCTTCTTCGACTGCCTATTTTTAGGACAGTCGTTCTTGAAATGGCATTTTTCGCCACATCTGAAACACGTTGTGTTATCGGTCTTCGTCTTGTTCTTCTTATGCTTCTTAAAGAAGGCTTCTTTATTCTTCTTAGATATGTTCTTCCAAGCCCTTGACATTTTACGCACGAGCATGTTCATGTTTTCTTCGTCAAGGTCTTCGTCTTCATATTCTTCATCTGTTTCTTCGTCTTCGTCTTCTTCTTCAACCTTTAGCGCTTTCTTCTTGGTCTTCTTAGTCTTTTTGGTTGTAGAGGTCTTGAGCGCTAGAGGTCTTGATCTTGATGTTAGCTCCAAGAACCCTTTACCTCATCATTGAAGGTTTTGAATGATAAAATTCTAAATTAAAATAAAAGTTTTAATTTGGTTGGACTAATGGTTTGTTAAGTGTGTTTTAGGATCTAATTAATTGATTATTAAAAGACACATGTTGACTACATGGATGTCCAAAACTGGCACATACATATAGCTTGGAGTACAAGTTATTTTAATTTTTGAAGACCAAGTCAAAGCTTTTCTAAATAAGGAAAGTTTGGTTGGAAGACTCTATGATTTCCCAAAAATCTATTTATGGAAATTGCATGGATTTAAATAGAAAATCTCTATTTAATCATTCATGTATCTTAATATACATAATATATATATTTTCGAAATATAAGAATTAAAATAGGGAATCAATATCAAATCTCTATTTTACATTCTCTCTCTCTTCAAAATTCGAAAACTATTATTATATATAAATATATATATATATTTCGAAAATCACATTAAAATAGGGAATCAAAATCAAATCTCTATTTTACACTATATTGTTTAAAGATTTCGAAATTATATATATATGGGGGAAATCTAGAAAGATCTTGTATGGAGAATTAAATGCAAATGATTTAAAAATAATTATCTAGAATTTATTCTAGAATATATCTTGCATTTAAGTAACAAAATATTTTTACGAACACTTTAAAAAGATTCAGTGAGCCTCCTAAAGATTCTATTTGAATCTACAAGATTCCCAGAAGATTCCATGCGGGACCAGAAGATTCTGTTGAAGATTCTACACGAAGTTAGAAGACCTTAGAAGATTCCGTCAAGAAGTTCAAGTCTAGAAGATTCCCAAAGATTCTACGAAGATTCCAAAAGATTCCCGAAGATTCTATCATGATCCCAAAGAATCTCAAGATTCCAGAAGAATCTCAAGCCTCAAGAAACAAGATTCAAGAAATTTCAAAATTCAAGAATCAACCTTCCGAAGATTCCCTGTAAGACCATGTTTGGTGTTTTAGGATTTTAAAAAATGAGAAATCATGAAATCCTAATTCGTACCAACATGGAGGCACACTTGTGGAGCAAGAAAAGCTGAAAACCCTAGCCTTTTCTCACTCCAAGTGGCGCAAAAAGCTTGCATTATTTTGCAAGATTTTGTAAAAAAATGTTGAAGCAATGCACAAATATTGACCTTTGGATTAAAGGGCCAAGATGAAGTTTCCTTATTTCAAATGCTTGGTTATAAACTTTCCATATTTCAAGATCAAATATTGACCTTTGGATTAAAGGGAAATATTTGAATCAAGGGCCAAGATGAAACTTCCTTTTATTTGATCTTTTCTATTTTTGGAAGATCAATTTCAAATCAAATCAATGAACTCTCACCGTTGGATCAAAAGATTACAAATTCAAATCAAGGGTGGAGATCAAGACTTGAATTTCGAAATGAGCTTCTATTTTCCCTATAAATAGAAGACCTCAATGCCCAAGAATGCAAGAGACTACCCAAGCTTACAAGTGCCAAAAACGCTGTCAAAATCAATCCTTATTTCTCTTCATCTTCAACCTCTAGACCTCAAGTTCTTATTTTCTTTTGGGTAAAGGTTGTAATTCTTAAAAGAGTGAGCTTTATTGTTTATCTTAGCTTTGCTAGTTTTTTCTTTGAGAGAAAAATCCATCAAGGTTCCAACTTAGTTGCATCTAAGTTCTTGATTGGTAGAAATCACTTCTTTTATACAAAGTCCTTATTTTTGTAAGGCAAGAAGTCCTTAGTGAGACTAAGGCAAGGGTAGAAAGTCCTTCGATTTTGAAGGCAAGGATTGAAGTCCTTTGTAGTTGTCAAAGGCAGTGAGTCACCTAGTTGTTGGTGCAAGGGAAGTCCTTTGTTGTTTGCAAGGGCAGTGAGTCACCTTAGTTGGAGGTGCAAGGGAAGTCCTTTGTGGATTCAAAGGCAGTTAGTCACCTTGGTGAAGGTGCAGGTTGAAGTCCTTTGTGGTGTAGCAGAGGCAAGAAATTCCACCTAGTTGTGGTGGTGATAGTGAAATCTCAGGTGAATCCTAGGGACTGGAGTAGGCATGTTGCCGAACCAGTATAAAAAGTTTGTGTGTGTGCTCTCTGTTTTCCCTTTCTCTTTATTTAATTGTTTTTACAATTTATCATTGCATACACATCATATTGCTGATGCCCTGGCATCTTTATGTAATTTTGTAGTTTAAATTCTAAGAATTTGTGTTTGTTTAGTTAAATTCAGTGTGTTTTTAGAGTAATTTAAGCGTTTCTAGAATAAATTGGATTTTCCTGGGTTATATTACCCTTTTGGTATTATTTTGGTGTTAATTTCAGGATTTGAGCAAGTAATTGATAAATGAATAGCAGCAGCTGGAGATGCACTGAAAGAGCCCAATTTGAGACGCTGGGCGCCTCACTCACGCGCAGCGCCTCAAACTCAGAATGGAAATGAAAATCTGCGAGAGAAGCTAGCGCGTCGCGCCCACATGGCGCCCTGCGCCCAGAAGTCTGGCGCCCCGCACCCAAGAGCTCCCTGCCGAGGCGCCTTGCGCCCTCTACCAGCCGTGCGCCCAGGAAGCTAGCGCGTCGCGCCCACATGGCGCCCCTTCGCCCAGAAGTCTCGCGCCCCGCGCCCAAGAGCTCCCCGCCGAGGCGCCTTGCGCCCTCTACCAGCCGTGCGCCCAGGAAGCTAGCGCGTCGCGCCCACATGGCGCCCTGCGCCCAGAAGTCTGGCGCCCCGCGCCCAAGAGCTCCCCGCCGAGGCGCCTTGCGCCCTCTACCAGCCGTGCGCCCAGGAAGCCTGCGCCCCCGCCCCGGAGAAACCAACCCATGCAGCGCGCCGCGTCCTCACTACACCTTGCGTCCGGATAAAAGTGGAAACAGAGCATCTATAATTCAGGATTAAATCTTTTTAGATATTACACTGTCTTAGTTATTTTTAAACAAATCCCTCTGTAATCAATTGAAAATTCTAGACTATCTGATTATATATAGGACTAGAATAGGGGGAAATTAGAGAATCTATTATCTGATCGATCATCTTGAATCCTTATTTTTCAGCAGCAGCTTGTTTTTACTCTGTTTTTCAATATAATGAGTTATTCGTTCTTTAACTGCTTTCTATCAATTTCTATGCTTTGTTTACTTTGATTATGAGCAACTAATTCCTTGTTAGGGATAGGGGAATCG
The DNA here is from genome assembly GCA_013621005.1 of Aeschynomene evenia. Lineage (NCBI taxonomy): Eukaryota > Viridiplantae > Streptophyta > Magnoliopsida > Fabales > Fabaceae > Aeschynomene > Aeschynomene evenia. The sequence goes on along the minus strand of RYYW01000713.1, from coordinate 6,513 downwards.
TATCACTATGAATTAATCCGATGATTGCAAACCTTTGAATTCTATTTCTTCGATTCAGGTAACTACCTTATTGTTTTGTGTTGTTTTGAAGATTGGGAAATCGCTTTTCAACTTATCTTGGATTCATATGTTTATTTGGGAAAATAAGTGTGTGAATTAGCTCAAGGGAAATTGCCGGAAGGATTGATAACTAGGAATAGAGTCAAGACTTTTATGAACTTTGAATCAGTAAACATATTTTCTTTTCTGTGAAACGATTTGATCAAGGGATTGACTGATTGTTCATAGAAAAAGTGTTAAATTACCAAGGGATTGGAATTGACAATCTAAGATTCGTTCATTGAATTAAAGTTTTAGAATTTGAAGGCGAGCAATTGTTTTAATTCAGAAGATACGTGAACCCGATTCCCTAACCTCTCATTCTTTGAAGTTTTCAACATTAGTTTACTGTCTGTTACTTTGATACTCTTTTGAATTTATAATTTCAAACCTTTCATCACCCTTAATTCGATTCGTCTAATTAGAAATTCACATCACGAAATCTTTGCTCAGTTCTTTAATCCTCGTGGGAACGATACCCACTCACTGTGGACTTTATTACTTGTACGATTCGGTGCACTTGCCGAATCCTGAAATTGAAAGGACCTTGAGGAAGCTGAGACAAGCAAAGAAAAGAGCAGAGATGGCAGAAGAAGAAGGTCATGGACCGAGAAGAACGCTGGGAGATTATGCCACACCTACCACTAATGGGTGTGGGAGTAGTATTGTTCCGCCACCAGTGCAAGCAAATAACTTTGAGCTCAACCTTCACTTATTCAATTGGTGCAACAAGAACAATTCAGTGGAGGAGCTCTGGATGATCCTAATGTTCACTTAGCTACTTTCCTCCAGTTATGTGATACAATCAAAAACAATGGTGTGAGTTCAGATGCAATTAAATTGAGACTCTTCCCTTTTTCTCTGAGGGATAGAGCTAAACTATGGTTGCAGTCACAGCCACTCGAAAGCATCAGTACATGGGATGACTTAGTTAGCAAATTTCTAGCTAAGTATTTCCTTCCGCAGAAGCTAGCAAAGCTAAGGAATGACATTAATTCATTTTCTCAAAAGGAGGGAGAATCACTCTATGAAGCATGGGAAAGATACAAGGAGATGCTCAGAAAATGTCCACACCATGCAATCCCTGACTGGCTACAAATTCAGACATTCTATGATGGAGTTTCTCAAAGTTCGAGAGCTATGATTAATGCAAGTGCTGGAGGATCTCTTCATAGAAAGACGCCTGAGGAAGCGTTAGAGTTGATTGAAACAATGGCTGAGAATAACTTTTTATGTCCAAGTGATCGAACCCCATTAACGAAAGGTATAATGGAGCTAGACACATTGGATACTCTCTTGGCACAAAACAAGATGATGTCTCAACAACTAGCAACACTTACAAAGCAAATGGGACAAATGCAAGTTGCTGCAGTAGGACCTCCAATTTCATCCTGTGAACTTTGTGGTGGGTCTCATAAGAATGAAGAATGTGACTTGTTCAAGGAAACTCCACCGGAGCAAGTAAACTACATGGGGAACCCTCCAAGGCAACAAAATGATCCATACTCCAAAATTTATAATCCGGGGTGGAGGAATCATCCAAATTTTGGATGGGGAAATCAAGGGCAGAAGCAATTCCATGCTCCAAATCAACAACCCCCATTCATTCCTCCACAAGGTCCTCCTAAACCAACTTCACTGGAGATTGCTATGGAGAAACTCACTCAATCTACTTCTACTTTTGTGCAACAAACCTCAAGTTTCATGCAGGAGACAAGGGCTAATTTCAAAAATCAAGAGGCTTCTATAAGGAACTTGGAGGTGCAAGTTGGCCAAATAGCTAAACAACTCTCTGAGAGACCTGCAGGGATTTTTCCAAGCAACACAGACCAAATCCTAAGGAGCATTGTAAGGCCATTCACTTAAGGAGTGGAAAGATACTTAAAGAACAAAAAGAAGAAAAGAAAGAGAAAGTGGAGGTACGGGACAAGAAAGAAGAGAAAGAGCTTCCCAACATTGAAGAAAGAGAAAAAGAAGTACCCATGCAGGAAGAAGAGAAAGAAGAAGTTCAAGTTGCTCCATACAAGCCAAGGTTGCCATATCCTCAAAGACTTCAAAAGCAAAACCAGGAAAAGCAATTCTCAAAGTTCTTGGACATATTTAGGAAGTTGCAAATAAACATCCCATTTGCTGAGGCACTTGAGCAAATGCCTTTATATACCAAGTTCATGAAAGATTTGCTGTCAAGGAAGAGAACACTCAGGGAAGATGAAACAGTGATGCTCACAGAGGAATGTAGTGCTGTCATTCAAAAGAAAATGCCTCGAAAGTTAAAGGATCCTGGGAAGTTTTATGTTCCCTGCACCATTGGAAGTTTGACCATTGGAAAAGCCTTATGTGATTTGGGGGCAAGCATTAACCTCATGCCCTTGCCCATTATGAAGAAGTTGAACATAGAAGAAGTGAAGCCAACTTCTATTTCTCTGCAGCTTGCTGATCGTTCAATCAAGTTTCCATTTGGTGTTGTAGAGAATGCACTTGTCAAAGTTGATAAGTTCATTTTCCCTGCAGACTTTGTGGTGCTTGATATGGAGGAAGATGAAGACACTCCTATTATCCTTGGGAGACCATTCTTAGCCACTGGAAGAGCTTTAATTTATGTGCAAAAAGGTGAGTTAACATTAAGGGTGCATGATGAAAAGGTAGTTTTTAATGATTTTAACTCTATGAAATTTCCAGTGGATCAAGAAAATTGCATGAGGTTAGACACAATAGATCCCTTGGTAGAGGAAGTGTTTGCATTAACTTGGGGAGATGATGTTATAGAAACAGTGGCTTTTGGTGGAAGGGAATGAAAAAAAACAAGAAGAGCTCAATATGTCAAATTCTTCCCTGACTTTACAAGAAAGAGGAGCTGTTATTGAAGAAAAAAAGAGGAGAAGCAAGAAATTACAAAGCCTGAATTGAAACCATTGCCTCCTTCTCTCAAATATGCTTTCATAGGAAATGATGACTTCTATCCTGTGATAATCAATGCTTCACTAAATGAAAAAGAGGAAGGAGAATTACTGGAAGTGTTGAAGAAGCATAAAGGAGCAATTGGATGGAAGCTTAGTGATCTCAAGGGGATTAGTCCAACCATGTGCATGCACAAATCCTCATGGAAGAAGACTCAAGACCAGTGGTGCAACCTCAACGAAGACTTAACCCCATCATGAAGGAATTGGTGCTAAAAGAAGTTCTGAAGTTATGGGATGCTGGGATTATTTATCCCATTTCTGACAGCCCTTGGGTGAGTCCAGTGCAAGTGGTACCAAAGAAAGGTGGCATCACGGTGGTGAACAATGAAAACAATGAGTTAATTCCTACAAGAACAGTGACTGGGTGGAGGATGTGCATTGACTACAGAAGATTAAATGTGGTCACCAGAAAAGATCATTTTCCACTTCCATTCATTGATCAAATGTTGGAGAGGTTGGCGGGTCATCCATATTACTGCTTCTTGGATGGTTATTCAGGCTACAATCAAATTGCAGTAGATCCGGTAGATCAAGAGAAGACAACTTTCACATGCCCTTATGGAGTTTTTGCCTATCGAAGAATGCCTTTCGGGTTGTGCAATGCACCCGCTACTTTTCAAAGGTGCATGCTTTCTATATTTTCTGATATGGTAGAAAAATTCATTGAGGTATTTATGGATGATTTTCTGTTTTTGGTAATTCATTTGAGTCCTGTCTCAACCATCTATCTTTAGTTTTAATGAGGTGTCAAGAAACAAACCTTGTTTTGAATTGGGAAAAATGTCATTTTATGGTAACAGAAGGTATTGTTCTTGGACACCGAGTTTCTTCCAAAGGTATTGAAGTTGACAAAGCCAAAGTGGAGGTAATTGAAAATTACCTCCGCCTATAAATGTTAAAGCAATGAGAAGTTTCTTGGGTCATGCTGGGTTCTATAGAAGGTTCATAAAAGACTTTTCAAAAATTGCAAAACCATTGAGTAGTCTTTTAATGAAAGAATCACAATTTAATTTTGACAGTGAATGCATGTATGCCTTTGAAACTCTCAAAACCAAACTTGTTACTGCACCAATAATTTCTCCTCCTGATTGGTCCTTACCATTTGAATTAATGTGTGATGCAAGTGATTTTGCAATAGGGGCTGTTTTAGGACAAAGAAAAGACAAGTGTTGCATGTTATTTATTATGCAAGTCGTGTATTAAATGATGCACAAAAAATTATGCAACAACAGAGAAGGAATTATTGGCTGTAGTTTTTGCTTTTGATAAGTTCAGGTCTTATTTGGTTGGGTCAAAGGTAATAGTCTATACTGACCACTCTGCTCTTAAGTATTTGATGAGTAAACATGATGCAAAGCCAAGACTGATTAGATGGGTGCTGTTGCTACAAAGAGTTCAACATTGAGATCAGAGATAAGAAAGGCTCAGAAAACTTAGTGGCAGACCACTTGTCAAGGATTGCACAGGGAGAAGAGCAAGTGAGTAAGGTGCTAGTGAATGAAGAGTTTCCAGATGAACAACTCCTAGCAATACAAGTGTTACCATGGTTTGCTGACATAGCAAATTATAAAGCCGGGGGAAGGGTTCCAAGTGAAATGAATTGGAATCAGAAGAAGAAATTCTTGCATGATGCTAGGTACTTCTTATGGGATGAACCTTATCTGTTCAAAAGGTGCAGTGATGGAGTAATTAGAAGGTGTATCCCGGAAGAAGAAGTATATAGTGTTTTATGGCACTGTCATGGTTCTGAATATGGTGGACATTTCAGTGGAGAAAGAACTGCAGCCAAGGTCCTACAAAGTGGGTTATACTGGCCAACAATTTTCAAGGATGCAAGAGCTTTTGTAGAGAGATGTGATAGATGCCAAAGAACTGGAAACATATCAAGGAAGCATGAAATGCCTCAGCAGTTCATTCTTGAAGTGGATTTGTTTGATGTTTGGGGAATAGATTTCATGGGTCCCTTTCCATCCTCCTACTCCAACTTGTATATCCTGGTAGCAGTAGACTATGTATCCAAATGGGTTGAAGCAATTGCCTCCCCCACTAATGAGGCAAAAGTGGTGGTGAATTTTCTCAGGAAGATGATCTTCTCAAGGTTTGGAGTTCCTAGAACCTTGATTAGTAATGGTGGAAGTCACTTATGTAATAAGCAATTGGAGAGTCTTCTACAAAAATATGGAGTCAAGCACAAGGTAGTCACCCCATACCACCCTCAAACAAGTGGACAAGCTGAAATTTCCAATAGGGAATTAAAGAGGATCCTAGAAAAAGTGGTAAACGCTTCAAGAAAGGATTGGTCAAGGAAAATTGATGATGCACTGTGGGCCTACAGAACTGCGTTCAAAACACCAATTGGTATGTCTCCTTATCAACTTCTATATGGTAAAACTTGTCACTTGCCTGTTGAACTTGAACATAAATCATTTTGGGCCATAAAATTTTTGAATTTTGATGAAAAATTGGCAAATGACAAGAGATTACTACAACTCAATGAACTTGACGAGTTTCGTAGTCAAGCTTATGATAATGCTAAGTTGTATAAGGAGAGAACCAAGCGGTGGCATGATAAAAAGATCACTCCAAGACAATTTGAACCTGGACAACAAGTTCTTTTGTTTAATTCGAGATTAAGGTTGTTCCCGGGTAAATTGAAGACAAGATGGTCAGGACCATTCACTATCACTAAGGTTTCACCTTATGGACATGTAGAGATCATGGACTCCAAATCTGAAAGAAAATTCACTGTCAATGGACAAAGATTGAAACATTATGTTGGGGGAGAGATCGACCGAGTCATCTCGGTTCAAACATTCACCTGAGAAAATGTCATACGTCAAGCTAGTGACGTTAAAGAAGCGCTTATTGGGAGGCAACCCAATTAGTATCTTGATTATGTTCAGTTTCTGTTTAAAAAAAAAAAAAGTTTTCTCCTAGCTGGCGCAGTGCGCCCCAGTGACGCATCGCGCCCTCATAATTAGCTTCATCCAGCGCCTCGCGCCAGCACTGCGCATTGCGCCCTGAAGACAGTAGCGAACAAGAGAAATTCGAAACCAGAGGCGCGATGCGCCCTCATAGCGCCATGCGCCCGACACTCCCCCTTCTCATGGCGCCTTGCGCCTGAATCTAATTCTCTTGGCGCTTCGCGCCCGAATTCCCTTTCCCCTGGCGCCTTGCGCCTGATTCCAATTCATTTTGGCGCCTTGCGCCCAATCTGTTCTCTTCTGGCGCTTCGCGCCCGAATTCCTTTTCATTCTGGCGCCTTGCGCCAAACTCCCTCCTCTCTCTTGGCGCTTTGAGCCTTCTCTAGATTTGGGCGCGCAAGTTTCGCGCCGAAGAGCATAGTGGTAGCACCACTATAAGAAGAGAATCGGTCACTCCATTCTTCATTCATCCATTCATACATTTCTTCTTCAATTTTACACAATCCTAATTCCTCTCCACCATCCATCCT
>RYYW01000712.1:0-23052 GCA_013621005.1 Aeschynomene evenia | reverse complement strand
TTTGTCCTAATTGAGTGTATTGAGCTTCATTTGGTCTTACTTTGGTCAATGGCTCCATTTTAGTCACTTGTAGATAACCAAAGGATGATGTAATGAGCCTTTTGGTCCTAATTGAGTGTATTGAGCTTCATTTGGTCTTACTTTGTCAATGGCTCCATTTTAGTCACTAGGATGTTTCTAGATAACCAAAGGATGATGTAATGAGCCTATTTTGGTCCTAATTGAGTGTATTGAGCTTCATTAGGTCTTACTTTGGTCAATGGCTCCATTTTAGTCACTAGGATGTTGTAGATAACCAAAGGATGATGTAATGAGCCTTTTTGGTCCTAATTGAGTGTATTGAGCTTCATTGTCTTACTTTGTCAATGGCTCCATTTTAGTCACTATTGTAGATAACAAAGGATGATGTAATGAGCCTATTTTGGTCCTAATTGAGTGTATTGAGCTTCATTAGGTCTTACTTTGGTCAATGGCTCCATTTTAATCACTTGGAAGTTGTAGATAACCAAAGGATGATGTAATGAGCCTATTTTGGTCCTAATTGAGTGTATTGAGCTTCATTAGGTCTTACTTTGATCAATTCATCCATTTTAGTCACTAGGATGTTGTAGATAACCAAGGATGGTGTAATGAGCCTATTTTGTCCTAATTGAGTGTATTGAGCTTCATTTGGTCTTACTTTGGTCAATGGCTCCATTTTAGTCACTAGGATGTTGTAGATAACCAAAGGATGATGTAATGAGCCTATTTTGGTCCTAATTGAGTGTATTGAGCTTCATTAGGTCTTACTTTGGTCAATGGCTCCATTTTAATCACTAGGATGTTGTAGATAACCAAAGGATGATGTAATGAGCCTATTTTGGTCCTAATTGAGTGTATTGAGCTTCATTAGGTCTTACTTTGATCAATTCATCCATTTTAGTCACTAGGATGTTGTAGAACCAAAGGATGGTGTAATGAGCCTATTTTGTCCTAATTGAGTGTATTGAGCTTCATTGGTCTTACTTTGGTCAATGGCTCATTTTAGTCACTAGATGTTGTAGATAACCAAAGGATGATGTAATGAGCCTTTTGGTCCTAATTGAGTGTATTGAGCTTCATTAGGTCTTACTTTTGGTCAATGGCTCCATTTTAGTCACTAGGATGTTGTAGATAACCAAAGGATGATGTAATGAGCCTATTTTGGTCCTAATTGAGTGTATTGAGCTTCATTAGGTCTTACTTTGGTCAATGGCTCATTTTAGTCACTAGGATGTTGTAGATAACCAAAGGATGATGTAATGAGCCTTTTTGGTCCTAATTGAGTGTATTGAGCTTCATTAGGTCTTACTTTGGTCAATGGCTCCATTTTAGTCACTAGGATGTTGTAGATAACCAAAGGATGATGTAATGAGCCTTTTGGTCCTAATTGAGTGTATTGAGCTTCATTAAGTCTTACTTTGGTCAATGGCTCCATTTTAATCACAAGTTGTAGATAACCAAAGGATGATGTAATGAGCCTATTTTGGTCCTAATTGAGTGTATTGAGCTTCATTAGGTCTTACTTTGGTCAATGGCTCCATTTTAGTCACTTGAGTTGTAGATAACCAAAGGATGATGTAATGAGCCTATTTTGGTCCTAATTGAGTGTATTGAGCTTCATTAGGTCTTACTTTGGTCAATGGCTCCATTTTAGTCACTATGATGTTGTAGATAACCAAAGGATGATGTAATGAGCCTATTTTGTCCTAATTGAGTGTATTGAGCATTAGGTCTTACTTTGGTCAATGGCTCAATTTTAGTCTAGGATGTTGTAGATAACCAAAGGATGATGTAATGAGCCTATTTTTGTCCTAATTGAGTGTATTGCTTCATTAGGTCTTACTTTGGTCAATGGCTCATTTTAATCACTTGGATGTTGTAGATAACCAAAGGATGATGTAATGAGCCTATTTTGGTCTAATTGAGTGTATTGAGCTTCATTAGGTCTTACTTTGATCAATTCATCCATTTTAGTCACTAGGATGTTGTAGATAACCAAAAGATGGTGTAATGAGCCTATTTTGTCCTAATTGAGTGTATTGAGCTTCATTTGGTCTTACTTTGGTTAATTCATCATTTTAGTCACTAGGATGTTCTAGATAACCAAAGGATGATGTAATGAGCCTATTTTGGTCCTAATTGAGTGTATTGAGCTTCATTAGGTCTTACTTTGGTCAATGGCTCCATTTTAGTCACTAGGATGTTGTAGATAACAAAGGATGATGTAATGAGCCTATTTTGGTCTAATTGAGTGTATTGAGCTTCATTAGGTCTTACTTTGGTCAATGGCTCCATTTTAATCACTTGGAAGTTGTAGATAACCAAAGGATGATGTAATGAGCCTATTTTGGTCCTAATTGAGTGTATTGAGCTTCATTAGGTCTTACTTTGATCAATTCATCCATTTTAGTCACTAGGATGTTGTAGATAACCAAGGATGGTGTAATGAGCCTATTTTTCCTAATTGAGTGTATTGAGCTTCATTGGTCTTACTTTGGTCAATGGCTCCATTTTATCACTAGGATGTTGTAGATAACCAAAGGATGAATGAGCCTATTTTGGTCCTAATTGAGTGTATTGAGCTTCATTAGGTCTTACTTTGGCATTTTAGTCACTAGGATGTTGTAGATGATTGTAATGAGCCTATTTTGTCCTAATTGAGTGTATTGAGCTTCATTAGGTCTTACTTTGGTCAATGGCTCCATTTTAGTCACTAGGATGTTGTAGATAACAAAGGATGATGTAATGAGCCTATTTTGGTCCTAATTGAGTGTATTGAGCTTCATTAGGTCTTACTTTGTCAATGGCTCCATTTTAGTCACTAGGATGTTGTAGATAACCAAAGGATGATGTAATGAGCCTATTTTTGTCTAATTGAGTGTATTGAGCTTCATTAGGTCTTACTTTGTCAATTCATCCATTTTAGTCACTAGGATGTTGTAGATAACCAAAGGATGGTGTAATGAGCCTATTTTGTCCTAATTGAGTGTATTGAGCTTCATTTGTCTTACTTGGTCAATGGCTCCATTTTAGTCACTAGGATGTTGTAGATAACCAAAGGATGATGTAATGAGCCTATTTGGTCCTAATTGAGTGTATTGAGCTTCATTAGGTCTTACTTTGGTCAATGGCTCCATTTTAGTCACTAGATGTTGTAGATAACCAAAGGATGATGTAATGAGCCTATTTTGGTCCTAATTGAGTGTATTGAGCTTCATTAGGTCTTACTTTGGTCAATGGATTTTAGTCACTAGGATGTTGTAGATAACCAAAGGATGATGTAATGAGCCTATTTTGGTCCTAATTGAGTGTATTGAGCTTCATTAGGTCTTACTTTGGTCAATGGCTCCATTTTAGTCACTAATGTTGTAGATAACCAAAGGATGTAATGAGCCTATTTTTTCTAATTGAGTGTATTGAGCTTCATTAGGTCTTACTTTGGTCAATGGCTCAATTTTAGTCACTAGGATGTTGTAGATAACCAAAGGATGATGTAATGAGCCTATTTTTGTCCTAATTGAGTGTATTGAGCTTCATTAGGTCTTACTTTGTCAATGGCTCATTTTAATCACTTGGATGTTGTAGATAACCAAAGGATGATGTAATGAGCCTATTTTGGTCTAATTGAGTGTATTGAGCTTCATTAGGTCTTACTTTGATCAATTCATCCATTTTAGTCACTAGGATGTTGTAGATAACCAAAAGATGTGTAATGAGCCTATTTGTCCTAATTGAGTGTATTGAGCTTCATTTGGTCTTACTTTGGATTTTAGTCACTTGTAGGTAACCAAAGGATGATGTAATGAGCCTTTTTTGTCCTAATTGAGTGTATTGAGCTTCATTTGGTCTTACTTTGGTCAATGGCTCCATTTTAGTCACTAGGATGTTGTAGATAACCAAAGGATGATGTAATGAGCCTATTTTGGTCCTAATTGAGTGTATTGAGCTTCATTAGGTCTTACTTTGGTCAATGGCTCATTTTAGTCACTAGGATGTTGTAGATAACCAAAGGATGATGTAATGAGCCTATTTTGGTCCTAATTGAGTGTATTGAGCTTCATTAGGTCTTACTTTGGTCAATGGCTCCATTTTAGTCACTATGATGTTGTAGATAACCAAAGGATGATGTAATGAGCCTATTTTGGTCCTAATTGAGTGTATTGAGCTTCATTAGGTCTTACTTTGGTCAATGGCTCCATTTTAATCACTTGGAAGTTGTAGATAACCAAAGGATGATGTAATGAGCCTATTTTGTCCTAATTGAGTGTATTGAGCTTCATTAGGTCTTACTTTGGTCAATGGCTCCATTTTAATCACTTGTTGTAGATAACCAAAGGATGATGTAATGAGCCTATTTTGGTCCTAATTGAGTGTATTGAGCTTCATTAGGTCTTACTTTGGTCAATGGCTCCATTTTAGTCACTATGATGTTGTAGATAACCAAAGGATGATGTAATGAGCCTATTTTGTCCTAATTGAGTGTATTGAGCTTCATTAGGTCTTACTTTGGTCAACAATTTTAGTCACTAGGATGTTGTAGATAACCAAAGGATGATGTAATGAGCCTATTTTGTCCTAATTGAGTGTATTGAGCTTCATTAGGTCTTACTTTTGGTCAATGGCTCATTTTAATCACTTGGATGTTGTAGATAACCAAAGGATGATGTAATGAGCCTATTTTGGTCTAATTGAGTGTATTGAGCTTCATTAGGTCTTACTTTGATCAATTCATCCATTTTAGTCACTAGGATGTTGTAGATAACCAAAGATGGTGTAATGAGCCTATTTGTCCTAATTGAGTGTATTGAGCTTCATTTGGTCTTACTTTGGTAATTCATCAATTTTAGTCACTAGGATGTTCTAGATAACCAAAGGATGATGTAATGAGCCTATTTTGGTCCTAATTGAGTGTATTGAGCTTCATTAGGTCTTACTTTGGTCAATGGCTCCATTTTAGTCACTAGGATGTTGTAGATAACAAAGGATGATGTAATGAGCCTATTTTGGTCTAATTGAGTGTATTGAGCTTCATTAGGTCTTACTTTGGTCAATGGCTCCATTTTAATCACTTGGAAGTTGTAGATAACCAAAGGATGATGTAATGAGCCTATTTTGGTCCTAATTGAGTGTATTGAGCTTCATTAGGTCTTACTTTGATCAATTCATCCATTTTAGTCACTAGGATGTTGTAGATAACCAAGGATGGTGTAATGAGCCTATTTTTGTCCTAATTGAGTGTATTGAGCTTCATTTGGTCTTACTTTGGTCAATGGCTCCATTTTAATCACTAGGATGTTGTAGATAACCAAAGGATGATGTAATGAGCCTATTTTGGTCCTAATTGAGTGTATTGAGCTTCATTAGGTCTTACTTTGGTCAATGGCTCCATTTTAGTCACTATGATGTTGTAGATAACCAAAGGATGATGTAATGAGCCTATTTTGGTCCTAATTGAGTGTATTGAGCTTCATTAGGTCTTACTTTGGTCAATGGCTCCATTTTAGTCACTATGATGTTGTAGATAACCAAAGGATGATTTAATGAGCCTATTTTGGTCCTAATTGAGTGTATTGAGCTTCATTAGGTCTTACTTTGGTCAATGGCTCATTTTAGTCACTAACCAAAGGATGATGTAATGAGCCTATTTTGGTCCTAATTGAGTGTATTGAGCTTCATTAGGTCTTACTTTGGTCAATGGCTCCATTTTAGTCACTATGATGTTGTAGATAACCAAAGGATGATGTAATGAGCCTATTTTGGTCTAATTGAGTGTATTGAGCTTCATTAGGTCTTACTTTGGTCAATGGCTCATTTTAGTCACTAGGATGTTGTAGATAACCAAAGGATGATGTAATGAGCCTATTTTTGTCCTAATTGAGTGTATTGAGCTTCATTAGGTCTTACTTTGGTCAATGGCTCATTTTATCACTTGGATGTTGTAGATAACCAAAGGATGATGTAATGAGCCTATTTTGGTCATAATTGAGTGTATTGAGCTTCATTAGGTCTTACTTTGATCAATTCATCCATTTTAGTCACTAGGATGTTGTAGATAACCAAAAGATGGTGTAATGAGCCTATTTGTCCTAATTGAGTGTATTGAGCTTCATTTGGTCTTACTTTGGATTTTAGTCACCAAAGGATGATGTAATGAGCCTTTTTGGTCCTAATTGAGTGTATTGAGCTTCATTGGTCTTACTTTGGTCAATGGCTCCATTTTAGTCACTAGGATGGATAACCAAAGGATGATGTAATGAGCTATTTTGGTCCTAATGAGTGTATTGAGCTTCATTGTCTTACTTTGGTCAATTCATTTTAGTCACTAGGATGTTGTAGATAACCAAGGATGATGTAATGAGCCTATTTTGGTCCTAATTGAGTGTATTGAGCTTCATTAGGTCTTACTTTGGTCAATGGCTCCATTTTAGTCACTAGGATGTTGTAGATAACCAAAGGATGATGTAATGAGCCTATTTTGTCCTAATTGAGTGTATTGAGCTTCATTAGGTCTTACTTTGGTCAATGGCTCATTTTAGTCACTAGGATGTTGTAGATAACCAAAGGATGATGTAATGAGCCTATTTTGTCCTAATTGAGTGTATTGAGCTTCATTAGGTCTTACTTGTCAATGGCTCATTTTATCACTGGATGTTGTAGATAACCAAAGGATGATGTAATGAGCCTATTTTGGTCATAATTGAATGTATTGAGCTTCATTAGGTCTTACTTTGATCAATTCATCCATTTTAGTCACTAGGATTTGTAGATAACCAAAAGATGGTGTAATGAGCCTATTTGCTCCTAATTGAGTGTATTGAGCTTCATTTGGTCTTACTTTGGTAATTCATCATTTTAGTCACTAGGATGTTCTAGATAACCAAAGGATAATGTAATGAGCCTATTTTGGTCCTAATTGAGTGTATTGAGCTTCATTTGGTCTTACTTTGGTCAATGGCTCCATTTTAGTCACTAGGATGTTGTAGATAACCAAAGGATGATGTAATGAGCCTATTTTTCCTAATGAGTGTATTGAGCTTCATTAGGTCTTACTTTGGTCAATGGCTCATTTTAGTCACTAGATTTGTAGATAACCAAGGATGATGTAATGAGCCTATTTTGGTCCTAATTGAGTGTATTGAGCTTCATTAGGTCTTACTTTGGTCAATGGCTCCATTTTAGTCACTATGATGTTGTAAATAACCAAAGGATATGTAATGAGCCTATTTTAGTCCTAATTGAGTGTATTGAGCTTCATTAGGTCTTACTTTGGTCAATGGCTCAATTTTAGTCACTAGGATGTTGTAGATAACCAAAGGATGATGTAATGAGCCTATTTTTGGTCCTAATTGAGTGTATTGAGCTTCATTAGGTCTTACTTGGTCAATGGCTCTTTTTAATCACTTGGATGTTGTAGATAACCAAAGGATGATGTAATGAGCCTATTTTGGTCATAATTGAGTGTATTGAGCTTCTTAGGTCTTACTTTGATCAATTCATCCATTTTAGTCACTAGGATGTTGTATAACCAAAAGATGTGTAATGAGCCTATTTGCTCCTAATTGAGTGTATTGAGCTTCATTTGGTCTTACTTTGGTAAATTCATCAATTTTAGTCACTAGGATGTTCTAGATAACCAAAGGATGATGTAATGAGCCTATTTTAGTCCTAATTGAGTGTATTGAGCTTCATTAGGTCTTACTTTGGTCAATGGCTCCATTTTAGTCACTAGGATGTTGTAGATAACAAAGGATGATGTAATGAGCCTATTTTGGTCGTAATTGAGTGTATTGAGCTTCATTAGGTCTTACTTTGGTCAATGGCTCCATTTTAATCACTTGGAAGTTGTAGATAACCAAAGGATGATGTAATGAGCCTATTTTGGTCCTAATTGAGTGTATTGAGCTTCATTAGGTCTTACTTTTATCAATTCATCCATTTTAGTCACTAGGATGTTGTAGATAACCAATGGATGGTGTAATGACCCTATTTTTGTCCTAATTGAGTGTATTGAGCTTCATTTGGTCTTACTTTGGACAATGGCTCCATTTTAATCACTAGGATGTTGTAGATAACCAAAGGATGATGTAATGAGCCTATTTTGGTCCTAATTGAGTGTATTGAGCTTCATTAGGTCTTACTTTGGTCAATGGCTCCATTTTAGTCACTAGGATGTTCTAGATAACCAAAGGATGATGTAATGAGCCTATTTTGGTCCTAATTGAGTGTATTGAGCTTCATTAGGTCTTACTTTGGTCAATGGCTCATTTTAGTCACTAGGATGTTCTAGATAACCAAAGGATGATGTAATGAGCCTATTTTGGTCCTAATTGAGTGTATTGAGCTTCATTAGGTCTTACTTTGATCAATTCATCCATTTTAGTCACTAGGATGTTGTAGATAACCAAAGGATGGTGTAATGAACCTATTTTTGTCCTAATTGAGTGTATTGAGCTTCATTTGGTCTTACTTTGGTCAATGGCTCCATTTTAGTCACTAGGATGTTGTAGATAACCAAAGGATGATGTAATGAGCCTACTTTGGTCCTTATTGAGTGTATTGAGATTCATTAGGTCTTACTTTGGTCAATGGCTCCATTTTAGTCACTAGGATGTTGTAGATAACGAAAGGATGATGTAATGAGCCTATTTTGGTCGTAATTGAGTGTATTGAGCTTCATTAGGTCTTACTTTGGTCAATGGCTCCATTTTAATCACTTGGAAGTTGTAGATAACAAAAGGATGGTGTAATGAGCCTATTTTGGTCCTAATTGAGTGCATTGAGCTTCATTTCGTCTTACATTGGCCAATGGCTCCATTTTAGTCACTAGGATGTTGTAGATAACCAAAGGATGATGTAATGAGCCTATTTTGGTCCTTATTGAGTGTATTGAACTTCATTAGGTCTTACTTTGGTCAATGGCTCCTTTTAGTCACTATGATGTTGTAGATAACCAAAGGATGATGTAATGAGCCTATTTGTCCTAATTGAGTGTATTGAGCTTCATTAGGTCTTACTTTGGTCAATGGCTCCATTTTTGTCACTAGGATGTTGTAGATAACAAAGGATGATGTAATGAGCCTATTTTGGTCTAATTGAGTGTATTGAGCTTCATTAGGTCTTACTTTGGTCAATGGCTCCATTTTAATCACTTGGAAGTTGTAGATAACCAAAGGATGATGTAATGGCCTATTTTGGTCCTAATTGAGTGTATTGAGCTTCATTAGGTCTTACTTTTCAATTCATCCATTTTAGTCACTAGGATGTTGTAGATAACCAATGGATGGTGTAATGAGCCTATTTTGTCCTAATTGAGTGTATTGAGCTTCATTTGGTCTTACTTTGGACAATGGCTCCATTTTAATCACTAGGATGTTGTAGATAACCAAAGGATGATGTAATGAGCCTATTTTGGTCCTAATTGAGTGTATTGAGCTTCATTAGGTCTTACTTTGGTCAATGGCTCCATTTTAGTCACTAGGATGTAGATAACCAAAGGATGATGTAATGAGCCTATTTTGGTCCTAATTAAGTGTATTGAGCTTCATTAGGTCTTACTTTGGTCAATGGCTCATTTTAGTCACTAGGATGTTCTAGATAACCAAAGGATGATGTAATGAGCCTATTTTTGTCCTAATTGAGTGTATTGAGCTTCATTAGGTCTTACTTTTGATCATTCATCCATTTTAGTCACTAGGATGTTGTAGATAACCAAAGGATGGTGTAATGAGCCTATTTTTGTCCTAATTGAGTGTATTGAGCTTCATTTGGTCTTACTTTGGTCAATGGCTCCATTTTAGTCACTAGGATGTTGTAGAACCAAGGATGATGTAATGAGCCTACTTTTGGTCCTTATTGAGTGTATTGAGATTCATTAGGTCTTACTTTGGTCAATGGCTCCATTTTAGTCACTAGGATGTTGTAGATAACGAAAGGATGATGTAATGAGCCTATTTTGGTCGTAATTGAGTGTATTGAGCTTCATTAGGTCTTACTTTGGTCAATGGCTCCATTTTAATCACTTGGAAGTTGTAGATAACAAAAGGATGGTGTAATGGCCTATTTTGGTCCTAATTGAGTGCATTGAGCTTCATTTCGTCTTACATTGGCCAATGGCTCCATTTTAGTCACTAGGATGTTGTAGATACCAAAGGATGATGTAATGAGCCTATTTTGGTCCTTATTGAGTGTATTGAACTTCATTAGGTCTTACTTTGGTCCATGGCTCCATTTTAGTCACTATGATGTTGTAGATAACCAAAGGATGATGTAATGAGCCTATTTTGGTCCTAATTAGTGTATTGAGTCTTACTTGTCAATTAGTCACTTGATGTTGTAGTAACCAAAGGATGATGTAATGAGCCTATTTTGGTCCTAATTGAGTGTATTGAGCTTCATTAAGTCTTTTTGGTCAATGGCTCAATTTTAGTCACTAGGATGTTGTAGATAACCAAAGGATGATGTAATGNCGTCTTGCACCACAAGCAGGTTATAGGTGGAGCATAGCATAAGCTCAAGACACCAAGGGAAGTTTCTGTAAGCTTCAGAACCCTTCTGAAAGAATTAGGCATAATTCTCTTAGAGTTATGAAAGTTTTAATGATAACAAGGTAAGCCATAAGTATAAAAATTTTACTTAAGGTTTTGCTAATATGTGCGCTAAGTGTCTCAGAAAGCTTTAAATTATTGCAATACCATGAGTAAAGACCAAGACAAAAGTAGCCTCGAGATCAATTGATAAAATCATAGCGCCAAAGATATCAGAAAGGATGTCTCAGAAGCGCAGAAGGTGAAAACATGTTTCTGAGGAAAGAACACTGTCGCCTCAGAAGGGTCTCAGAAGACCTTGCGACTAGTAGTTCTCAGATGGATCTCCCCTCAGAAGGTTCGCCTCAGAAGTCCGTACAACTCTCAGAAAGTTGGACTCAGAAGCAACCAAGTGTCTGGACTCAAGGGAGCGCAAGCAGTCTCAGAAAGCTCGCTACAACTAGCCAAGGAAGTGGGAACACGCGCACTGTGCAGTTCTGAAAAGTTCCTCATTTCGCGCTGACTGTAGCAGGGAGCCGTTCTGAAAAGGACACAGCCACATAAGCAAAGTGAAAGCTTCTAAATTCGCGGCTCTTTGATGCCTATATATATGAGTTCAATTCCAGAGCATTGTGACGAAATTCTTGCGCTAAAAACTCTTTATTAAACGTGCAAAAACTCTGCTGAATTGAAAATCATCTGCGAAAACTTAGAACTTTCTCAGAAAGACAATTTTACGAAATTGTTTCTTCTAACTTTGCGAAAATCTTCTAGTTCTGTACTGGTGCAAATTCTTACATTTGTAAGTTAAATCTAGAAGTCTACTAAGGGTCAAATTAAGTTTGTAACTTAATCTTAGTAGTTGGTTTTCGAAGCAAAAACTACTTTCCGAAAAACGCTAAGTCCTTCTTTGTGTGAAGGCAGGTTTAAGTCCTCTGGTGTTTGAGGCAAAGTTCAAAGTCAAAGTCCTTAATTGATTAGGCAAGGAAGTCCTCGGTTGTGAGGCAAGGAAGTCCTTAAGTGATTAAGGCAAGGAAGTCCTCTAGTGTTGGAGGCAAGGAAATCCACTTCGGGTTGTGAAGTGGTGGAAGTCCTTTACTTGGTAAAGGCATTGTTGTCTGGGAAGGCACTTTAAGAAGAATATCCAAGAACTCTCAACTGAAGGTTGGGGACTGGAGTAGGTTGGTTATAACCGAACCAGTATAAAATTCTCTGTGTTAAGCTTTTCTCCCTTACTCCTTACTTGTACAAATCTTTGAGAAAAACTCTATCACAACTTTAATTAAGAGGTCTCGTGAAAACTTCATTGATTAAAATCAGAAAGCGTTTAAGAAACTCTAACTCAAAGTCATTTTCTTAAAACTGCTCAGAAAGGAACTTTCTCAGAAAGACTAAGTTCTCAGAAACTTAATCTTCTCAGAAAGCAATTTCCGCTGCAAACTTTAAAATCTACCTTCTGAGTAAAAACAGCTTTCTAAGTAAAAGTTTTAAGAAGTAATTTTTTAAAACCTTGCACGATTCAACCCCCCGTTCTCGTGCACACATACACTTTCAATTGGCATCAGAGCTCAGTTCCTTAAGGGGTTGAGCACTTCGCAGTGTCAAGGAAAAGATCCACAAAGGGAAATATGAATTCACCAGCTGCATTCATATCAGATGGGGCTTCGATAAATAGACCTCCTATGTTTCTCGGAGACAGCTTCGACTACTGGCGTGACAAGATGACGCTATTCATCAAGCACACCAGTCTGGACTTATGGGATAGGATCGAGAATGGAGACTATCAGCTTCTGCAGACAATTACAGAGGACGTTGTGGTTGCAACAGACGCTGAGCCAGGATGGCACCTCCAGCACTCAGAACCTATACAAGACGGTCCCTAAGGACGAATGGACTCAAGAAATGAAGGAGAAGATACAACTCAACTTCAAAGCCAAGTATATCTCCTCTGTGCTTTACCCAAGGTGAATATGACAAAATGTGTCATGTGATACCGCACAAGAGATTTGGAAAGACTTCATATGCTGCACGAAGGTAATGACGAAGTCAAGGAAACGAAAATCTCAATGCTCATACACAAATACGAGTCCTTTAGCATGCAACCTGAGGAAACATTGACAGCATGTCAATAAGATTTCTCCATATCATCAACCAGCTGAAAGTCTTGGGAAAACTTATTCAAACGCTGAGATGGGTAAGAAAAATCTTCAGAAGCCTTCTGCAAATGGCGTCCTAAGGTCAAGCAATCCAGGAAGCCAAGGATCTAAACCAGCTGGGTTTGGATGTACTATTTGGTTCGCTCAGAACGCATGAGATCGAACTGGAAGGGTTGCTCGGAGGACCATCCGCTTCCTCCAGACCCTCACAAGGGGACTGGCTCTGAACAGTCAAGTCAGAAAATCTTCCAAAGCTTTCAAAGCTGAAGAAGCTTCTGAGTCTGACAATGATGAAGGCTCAGAATCTGACGACGACGACGTCTCTCTCCTAGTAAAGAAAATGAAGAAAGCCTGGAGAAGAGACCAAACAAAAGCAAGGAATTCACTCCTAAGAAAGGAAAGTCAAAGCCTTCAGATGCCACATGCTTTGGATGTGGAGAAAAAGCCACTTCAAGACGGAGTGTCCACAAAACAAAGGGAAGAAGAATCATCCCAGAAGAAAAAGAAGCAATGGCTGCAACCTGGAGTGATTCAGAAGAAGAAGCTTCTGAAGGAGCAAGTGAGGAAGAAGAAGCTAATGTTTGCTTCATGGCAGGACTGACTATATTCTGGAACAGAATCTGAATCAGAAGAGGTACCAAATTCTCCTCCTCTTTCATATTTACGATGAGCTCTCAGAACTTATTATGATCTCTGAAAGACTCAAACGAGCTAGCTACTGTTTCAGCAATCTCAAAAATCTTTTAAAATTTAGAAGCTGAAAATGAAGACTAACTCAAGAGTTCAGAACCTAAGGCTGAAAGAGACGACTTCAAGGGTAGATACCTTGAAAGTCATGACTGTATCAAGCATTAGAAAGTTTGTCTTCAATCACAGTAGAGAAGGCTGAAAAGGCCATGATCGAACTGCAAAAGACAATGAACTTCTAACCTCTGACTTAGTTAAGATGGTAAATGGTGAAAAGATGCTAAGTCTTTTGCTTGGGGTCAAAAACCCTATAAAGACAAATAGGTCTTGATATGAAGAAGTCTTTGAACCACATGATCTTGATCCATCCTTAACCAAGTCACCTCGCATGTGCATTATATGTTTAAGAGTGGTCATGGTTCTGAAATTGCCCTATGTTGAAAAAAGGAAAAATCCTAAGCCTCAGAAGGCTAAGAAGAAAACTCAGAAGCAAAGCCTTCTAAGAAGACTAACCCTCTCAGAAGGTAAACTTCTCAGAAAGCAAGTGCTTCTGAAAAGGGCAAACAAAGGGTTCTAATCTCAAAACCATAACCCTCTAAGAAAAGAAGGCAAAAGTCCAAGAAAGCTAACAAGCAGGACCCAACAAAGAATGGGTACTAAATCTATTAACTTTGTGACTGCAGTACATCATCAGCGCTGCTCCAGCACCACGATGAGCAGTGATACCTTGACAGTGGCTTGCTCGAGGCACATGACTGGAAGCAAGCACTGGTTCAGAAGCCTCAAGCCCAAGAAAGGCGGAACAGTGCGATTCGGTGATGGCGCTAAGGGAAGAGTCACTGCAATCGGAGATGTTGGTAAGGATTCTCTCACCAAATCTCAGTGTACTTTTGGTTGATGGTTTAACTCACAATCTATTAAGCATCAGTCAATTTGTGACAAAGGCTTAAAGGTTGAGTTTATGCCAAGTATTGTCATGTGATTAATCTCACAAATGACAAGATCGTTCTGAAGGAAAACGGTTGGTAACATCTATGTTATCCATCTGGATTATCTAAAGGATCAAAACGTGGAGTGCCTTGTCTCTGTCCAAGAAGACAAATGGCTATGGCATAAGAAACTTGGTCATGTCCATATGAGACTTCTTTCTGAACTCTCTCAGAAAGGACTTGTAAAGGGCCTTCCAGCATTAAGTATCAGAAAGATGCAACCTGCGACTTCTGTGAAAGAGGGAAGCAGACCAAGGCTTTCTTTCCCAGTAAAAGTGGTATTTCTACTCAGAAACCACTGGAACTGCTCCACAGGATCTCTTTGGACCAACCAGAACGGCTTCCCTTTTGGAAAACGCTATGGTCTGTCATAGTGGATGATTACTCTAGATTCACTTGGGTTTCTTCTAGCCTCTAACGAAGAAACTTTTGAAAAGTTCAAAGCATTTGCGAAAAGAGTTTCAATAGAAAAGGATTCTCATATTCAAACCATAAGATCAGATCATGGTGGTGAATTGAGAATCATGCTTTCGAAAAGTTTTGTGAAATCTGGGCATTGCTCACGAATTTTCATCTCCCAGAACTCCTCAACAAAATGGAGTGGCTGAGAGAAGAATCGAAGCCTTCAAGAGATGGCAAGAACAATGCTCTTAGAAAGCGGACTTTCAAAGGTTTCTGGGCTGAAGCAGTTAACACTTCATGCTACATTCAGAATCGAGTCTTTCTGAGACCAATTCTGAAAAGACTCCTTATGAGCTATGGAAGAATAAAATACCAAACATTCTTATTTCCATGTATTTGGTTCTTCTTGTTTTATTCTCAACACAAAGGACAAACTCTCTAAGTTTGATCCTAAGTCCGATGATGGATGCTTCCTAGGATACTCCTCAGTCTCTAAAGCTTACAGAGTATATAACAAAGGAGTAAATGGTTGAAGAGACAATCCATATTAAGTTCAAAGAACTCAGTAAGGACATGTCTTGGAAAGATGCAAACTTAGAAGATGAGTTGAGAAACTCAACATCTCTTCTGAGAAAGCCAAAGAAAAACTCTTATAGATGATGAGACTGATTTCCACCCATGGAACAATCATCTCCATCTAAAGAAAAACCTAGTAGCATCATCGAAGCTCCAGAACCTAGAAAATCTAGTTCTCCAATACAATGGAACTTAGATTCTCAAAGGACAAGCTTCTGATGACTCAGAAAGAGAACCTTCTGTGTCTCCTTCTCAGAACCCTACTCCTAAAGGGATTAGAGGTTCAAGAGACTGAAGAACGTCTCTCAGAACGAAGTCTTGGCGATCCAGACCGTGGCATAAGAACCAGAAGGAACTACACAATCTTGCTATGGTTTCTGAACTTGAACCAGACTCCATAGAAGAGGCGTTAGATGATCCTAGCTGGGTAAATGCCATGCAGGATGAACTTGACCAATTCGAGAGAAATCAAGTTTGGAAACTAACTCAGAAGCCCAAAGGCAAGAGGTCATTGGGACTAAATGGTGTTTCGAAACAAACTTGATGAAACGGTCAAGTCGTGAGAAACAAGGCCAGATTAGTGGCTCAAGGGTACAACCAACAAGAAGGGATAGACTACGATGAAACCTTCGCTCCAGTCGCTAGATTGGAAGCTATCAAATGTTGCTAGCCTTTGTTGCACACAAGGTTTCAAACTCTATCAGATGGACGTTAAGTCTGCTTCTTGAATGGATATCTTTCTAGGGAAGTTTATGTAAAACAACCTCCTGGTTTGTGAATGATGCATTCCCGGATCACGTATTTAAGCTTACAAAGGCTCTCTATGGTCTGAACAGGCTCCAAGAGCTTGTACGATAGATTGAGCTCTTTCCTGCTTAAAAACAGATTCTCAAGAGGGAAAGTGGACACAACTCTCTTACACTCTCAGAAGACTCTGGCTTCTTGATTATCCAGATTTATGTTGATGACATAATATTCGGCGCAACCAATGAATGCCTTTGCAAAGAATTCTCCAAGCTTATGCAAGGTGAATTCGAGATGAGCATGATGGGAGAATTGAAATTCTTCCTAGGATTGCAAATCAAGCAAGAGTCAGAAGGGACAGTTATCCACCAAGAGAAGTATACCAAAGAACTTCTGAGGAAGTTTCTGATGGATAAGGCCAAACCATGAGCACTCCCATGCATCGCTCTCAGTAATTGACTGGATGAAGATGGTGAGAAAGTCTCAGAGAGCAACTATCGAGGGATGATTGGCTCACTTCTCTACTTAACTGCCTCTAGACCAGATATTCAACTCAGTGTTGGGATCTGTGCTAGATTCCAGTCTAAGCCTAAGCAATCACATTTAACTGCAGTTAAACGAATTTTACGATATTTAAGTGGAACTACTAATCTTGGTCTTTGGTACAAGAAAGGTTGTTCTTCTGATATTGTAGGATATTGTGATGCTGACTACGCTGGAGATAGGATCGATCGCAAAAGCACAAGTGGCTGTTGCTGCTTCTTTGTAAAATGCTTGATCACCTGGTCTTGCAAGAAGCAAAATACGATCGCCCTATCAACTGCTGAAGCTGAATATGTGTCTGCTGCAAACTGCTGAAGCTGAATATGTGTCTGCTGCAAACTGCTGTTCTCAGATGCTCTGGATTAAGAATCAGCTACTTGATTATCAATTAAGGTACACCAAAATTCCTATCCTTTGTGATAATACAAGTGCTATCAACTTAGCTAAGAATCCTATTCAGCATTCCCGATCCAAGCACATTGATATAAAACATCATTTTATTCGGGATCATGTGCAAAAGGCGACATTGAACTCAAATTTGTGAATACTGAGGATCAAATCTCAGATATATTTACAAAGCCTTACCCGAGGATCGTTTCAATGTTCTGAAAGGACTTCTTAATCTAAGACGTTTCTAAGTACTTTGAAATTAAAAAACTTTTTCTTAGAAACCCCCCTTAGTCCTAGTTTAGACTCTGAGACAAACAAGAGAACTAAGCTTCTGAGTTAGAAGTAAGAAAATACAGAAAACTCTATCTGAGAAAATTAGTTCTCAGAAGACTCATCCTCAAAAAGGAGACCTTCTGAAACATCTCTCAGAAGGAGCATTTTCTCAGAAGGTCCACTTCTCTCAGAAGGGTACCTTCCGAGAAACAAGTTACCAACGGTAACTTTTGGATAAGCGTCAGAAACGGCTAGTTACAAGCCAGTTCTATAAATACTCAAGGCATTGTTCCATTTGAGCACTTTGCGCTTAAAACATACCAAAACTCTGCCAAATCCTCTCCTCGCTTTCCAATCTTCATCTGTTTCATATCTCTCCTCTCTCTCTCTCTCTTCTATCTCTGCTCTCTTGTTCTTCTCTATCCCCCTTCATCCCACTCCAAACTTAAATTTTTTCCCAAATGGCCTCCTCTGGAGAAATTAAGGGATTAATGAGAAACAACTTTACTGAGGTTTCCGAAGACATCCTCTACGAGGATGAGAAGATGCAATCCCTATTTCACAAGACCTATCTCCCACGGAATCTAGCCATGGGAAGGGTATTGCCTCTCAATGTCTACAACCAGGTGGACGAACTTCAGCTCACTTTTCTTAAGCAACCTGGATGGCCAGCCATGATGAGCTCCGAGGATATATGCTACCCAAATGTGGTGAGGGCCTTATACTCCCAAATCGAAAGGTTCACTAACAAAGGGGTCAAGAGCACGATTGGCGATCAACAAATCCGCTTCTCCTCCTCTGATATCAACAAAATCTTCAAGATCTTGAATGGTGGTGCTGTCATCGCCAACGACCAGAATGGGTCAAGGAGGTAGATGACTCAGAAGAAGAAGTAGTGACACTTCTGACTGGTAGCAACAGTCTACCACTCAAGGGCGTAAAGGTGCCTCATCTCATGCAAGAGGCCAGAATCATCTTCTCAGTTGTTCAACATACCCTTCTCCCTCGGATTGGAGACATGGGGAACGTCACCACCATGGATGCATGCCTACTGCACCATCTGCTGAAGAAGGAAATAGTAGATTTTGGAAGGATGGTGCTCAACTACATGATGCACCAAGCTCATCCTAAAAGGGCTCTCACAAGTCTACCTTACGGAAGCCTTCTGACCAGAATCCTCAACCATCTCTCCTTCCCACTTGAAGACTACGAGTACGTCTTCAACCACAGCAATTCACGATGGTCACCTCAACAACATCAAGAAGAAGAAGGAGGAAGCAAAGCCTTCTAAAGGAGCTGCTGGTCCCAAACAGCCCTTTAAGGCTGAAAAAGGAAAGGAAAAGGTTTCTGATCCTTAGAGAAGAAGAAGAAAAGCAAAAGTGACTCATCCCTCTCCACAAGGTGACAAGGAGTATGGCTTCTGAGGAAGCTCAGAAGACTCCTCAGAAGGAACCTTAGGTTGTTGAGGCTGCTGACGACTCAGAAGAAACAACTTCTGAGCAACTCCTGACCAGAAAGAGGAAAACACCTCCACTCTCCAAGTCCCAGACGTGCCACCAGAAGGAAAAAAAAACGTGGTCGTTTGGTAAAAGCTTACTCTAAAACTCCACCTTCCTTTCTTAAATCTTCTTCTACTTCAATTCCTGTTTCTGATTCTGTTTCTGTCTTAACCCACCAAATTTAAAACTAAGTTCCTGCATTCCTTGAATTATCAGGGAAATCTCACAAAGGAGTGGGGATAAAACCACTAAGAAACAGAGCCCGCCGAAGCCGACGGGTAAAGAATTGTAGCAGTTGCTGCTACTACTGCCACCACCACTACTGCTACTGCTATGCTGCTGCTGTTGAAGAAGAAGCAGAAGCTTCTCATCACTCCTCCCCCTCTGGGAATGTCTCCCTACCAGAGAAGACATTCAGGGGCATGGAAGAAATGTTGCTAATTCCTCTTCTGAGGAAGAAGATGCGGCAAGCTTCCGTATTGAGCATCGCACTCCAGATGCTGGAAGCTCCAAGAAAGAGCCCCAGAAGAGACCATCTGAGGTTTCTATGGTGGAACTTTCTGAGGCAACCACAACTGAAGTTGCTACTGTGAATGCTGAGTCATTGGCTCAGACGATGCTTGACGTCCAGAAGGAACTGGATCAACCTTCTGAGACTCCAGAAGCTGCTCAGATGCAGCCACAACAACAACTACAGCATGAGGAAGCCTTACTTGAACCAACTTCTGAGGTTGGTCCCCTCTCTTCTGAGATCCCTTCGGAACATGAGGAAACTCATGTCTCAACACATGAAGTAGTGCCAGGGACCACCAGCACTGGGCTCAGCTCAGAGGTGAGCGCTGACGCTACCATGGCTGCCGGAGTTGCAGCAGTTGAGGCATTTGTTGCCCACAGTTCCTTAGAAGGAACTCTATCTGAGAAGGACTCTCAGAAGGAACCAGCGGTTCCTCCTCTTGATCTCACAGAAGTTCCTCCTCCATCCTTCAATCAACAGGGTCCTACCTTCTCGATTACAGACTCGATGATTAGTCCTGGCTTCCAGCTGGGAAGAATGGTAGTCACACCACCCTCTGTGCAATTTCGGCCTTTCTTTGGTCGAGCTGAGAAGTTGAAGTGCATTGAAGCCATACATAGCCAGATCTCAACTTTCAACCTCTCCGAAGATGCTCAGACTTCTGGTGCAATGGAGCAACCATCAGCTCGGCAACCTTCCGATCAAGACCTTGCTCTAGTTTCTGAGGACACTCAAAGGCAGCCTTCTATTGAACTCGCTGCTATTGAACACAAAGCTGTCCAAGAAGAAGAACTTCCTGCATATCAAAAGAGGGATATCATCGATGATGTACTTGAGGCTGAAGTCTCTCGTCCTCCTCCATCTCAGCCCTCATCTTCTCAACAACCTTCCACTTCCTCTGAACTACCTCCAGAATGCGCTCCGCATGCGACTTAGAGCGAGATTCTCATGGAGATATGCCAGCTGCTACGCTACATTGCTAGAAGGCAGTAGTTCTAAGTCAATGATGGCGTTTATGTCTTAGCCACCCTTTTTGATGTAACAAAGGGGGAGTAGTAAATGATAAAATTTTTGTACAATGGCTATACGTAAACACTAGGCTAGGACTTAGGGGGAGCAACAACTTAGGGGGAGCAACAACTTAAGGGAAGCAAATATTTTGTATCTCTACAAAACCATCAATGAAAAATCATTATTTTGGCATCTCATGTTTTTACTTAATTCTATGCTTATTCTTAAGTATTTGACATCTCTTGATTTACTTAGCCTGGTATTTCTGAATTTCATACATATATTCATCAAGAAATACACGCTATGTAATTGATAATCTCAAACAGTAATCATATATTGCATACCTTAACTGTTGATTATCAAAGCCTTCTAAGAAAATAACAGGGCCTTCGCTTAGAAAGCAATGTTAAGCTCTAAGAAAGCAAAAGTGCATTCTGAATAAGTTGTGAACTTACTCAGAAACACTTCTGAACTTAAGCAAAATTATTATCTTAAGACTTAAGTTGTTATCATCAAAAAGGGGGAGATTGTAAGCTCCATAACCCTTCTGAAAGAATTAGGCATAATTCTCTTAGAGTTATGAAAGTTTTAATGATAACAAGGTAAGCCATAAGTATAAAAATTTTACTTAAGGTTTTGCTAATATGTGCGCTAAGTGTCTCAGAAAGCTTTAAATTATTGCAATACCATGAGTAAACCCAAGACAAAAGTAGCCTCGAGATCAATTGATAAAATCATAGTGCCAAAGATATCAGAAAGGATGTCTCAGAAGCGCAGAAGGTGAAAACATGTTCTGAGGAAAGAACACTGTCGCCTCAGAAGGGTCTCAGAAGACCTTGCGACTAGTAGTTCTCAGATGGATCTCCCCTCAGAAGGTTCGCCTTAGAAGTCCGTACAACTCTCAGAAAGTTGGACTCAGAAGCAACCAAGTGTCTGGACTCAAGGGAGCGCAAGTAGTCTCAGAAAGCTCGCTACAACTAGCCAAGGAAGTGGGAACACGCGCACTGTGCAGTTCTGAAAAGTTCCTCATTTTGCGCTGACTGAAGCAGGGAGCCGTTCTGAAAAGGACACAACCACATAAGCAAAGTGAAAGCTTCTAAAATTCGCGGCTCTTTGATGCCTATATATATGAGTTCAATTCCAGAGCATTGTGACGAAATTCTTGCACTAAAAACTCTTTATTTAACGTGCAAAAACTCTGCTGAATTGAAAATCATCTGCGAAAACTTAGAACTTTCTCAGAAAGACAATTTTACGAAATTGTTCTTCTAACTTTGCGAAAACCTTCTAGTTCTGTACTGGTGCAAATTCTTACATTTGTAAGTTAAATCTAGAAGTCTACTAAGGGTCAAATTAAGTTTGTAACTTAATCTTAGTAGTTGGTTTTCGAAGCAAAAACTACTTTCCGAAAAACGCTAAGTCCTTCTTTGTGTGAAGGCAGGTTTAAGTCCTCTGGTGTTTGAGGCAAAGTTCAAAGTCCTTAATTGATTGAGGCAAGGAAGTCCTCGGTTGTGAGGCAAGGAAGTCCTTAAGTGATTAAGGCAAGGAAGTCCTCTAGTGTTGGAGGCAAGGAAATCCACTTCGGGTTGTGAAGTGGTGGAAGTCCTTTACTTGGTAAAGGCATTGTTGTCTGGGAAGGAACTTTAAGAAGAATATCCAAGAACTCTCAACTGAAGGTTGGGGACTGGAGTAGGTTGGTTATAACCGAACCAGTATAAATTCTCTGTGTTAAGTTTTTCTCCCTTACTCCTTACTTGTACAAATCTTTGAGAAAAACTCTATCACAACTTTAATTAAGAGGTCTCGTGAAAACTTCATTGATTAAAATCAGAAAGCGTTTAAGAAACTCTAACTCAAAGTCATTTTCTTAAAACTGCTCAGAAGGAAATCTCAGAAAGACTAAGTTCTCAGAAACTTAATCTTCTCAGAAAGCAATTTCCGCTGCAAACTTTAAAATCTACCTTCTGAGTAAAAACAGCTTTCTAAGTAAAAGTTTTAAGAAGTACTTTTTAAAACCTGCACGATTCAACCCCCCTTCTCGTGCACACATACACTTTCAGTTTCTTGCACACAAGCAAGCTATAGGTGGCGCATAGCATAAACCCAAGTGATATAGCATTATTTTGTTGATTAATTCCCTCTTGTATGCATGTAATTTGACCTTTTGAGATGAATGAACTACTTTTGCATCATATTAGGCATTTGGTACTTAATTGGAACTTTGTGCATTTTCTTAGCATTTTGTGCTTTGTGACACTATTCTGTAATTTGCCTATAACATGAGTTCTAGAAATTGGAACTTGGTGTTCTTTGTCTTGTTGGAAGCTTAGACACAGGTCTACAACTTTTATGAAGAACTCGAAAGCTGATTCAGGCCATAAGGATTCCAAATTAGAGCTACAAGTTGAGTCAATCTTACTGCAGAATTCTGTAGAGCAGTCCTAGCCAGCAAGTGTTGTAGAAGCCATAGTTGGAGCTACAGATGTTGAAATCACTTCATTCCAGTTGAATTATAAAGCTAAGACACAAGGCCTCATTGCATCTTCAGAGCTTGAAAGCAATTGAAGCCTATAAGAAGCTCAAAGTTGACTCAGTTACTACAGCAATTGTGACAGCAATCTGGAGCAGCACTCAGTATTTTGCCTATATCTCGAGCTACACTTGCTGGAATTGGATGATCGTGGTGGCTATCGAAAGCTGAGACATAGATCACAACTTTGCTTC
>RYYW01000711.1:0-23107 GCA_013621005.1 Aeschynomene evenia | reverse complement strand
TCATCCTTTGGTTATCTAAACCTTCCTAATGACTAAAATGGCGTCATTGACCAAAGTAAGACCAAATGAAGCTCAATACATTTAATTAGGACAAAATAGGCTCATTACATCATCCTTTCGTTATCTAAACCTTCCTAGTAACTAAAATGGAAGAATTGACCAAAGTAAGACCTAACGAAGCTCAATACACTCAATTAGGACCAAAATAGGCTCATTACATCATCCTTTGGTTATCTACACCATCCTAGTAACTAAAATGGAAGAATTGACCAAAGTAAGACCTACTGAAGCTCAATACACTCAATTAGGACCAAAATAAGCTCATTACATCATCCTTTGGTTATCTAAACATTCCTAATGACTAAAATGGAGTCATTGACCAAAGTAAGACCAAATGAAGCTCAATACATTTAATTAGGACCAAAATAGGCTCATTACATCAGCCTTTCGTTATCTAAACCTTCCTGACTAAAATGAAAGAATTGACCAAAGTAAGACCTAATGAAGCTCAATACACTCAATTAGGACCAAAATAGGCTCATTACATCATCCTTTAGTTATCTAAACCTTCCTAATGACTAAAATGTTGTCATTGACCAAAGTAAGACCTAATGAAGCTCAATACACTCAATAGGACCAAAATAGGCTCATTACATCATCCTTTGGTTATCTACACCATCCTAGTAACTAAAATGGAAGAATTGACCAAGTAAGACCTACTGAAGCTCAATACACTCAATTAGGACATAAATAGGCTCATTACATCATCCTTTGGTTATCTACACCATCCTAGTAATTAAAATGGAAGAATTGACCAAAGTAAGACCTACTGAAGCTCAATACACTCAATTAGGACCAAAATAGGCTCATTACATCATCCTTTGGTTATCTAAACTTCCTAAAGACTAAAATGGAGTCATTGACCAAAGTAAGACCAAATGAAGCTCAATACATTCAATTAGGACCAAAATAGGCTCATTACATCAGCCTTTCGTTATCTAAACCTTCCTAGACTAAATGAAAGAATTGACCAAAGTAAGACCTAATGAAGCTCAATACACTCAATTAGGACCAAAATAGGCTCATTACATCATCCTTTGTTATCTAAACCTTCCTAATGACTAAAATGTGTCATTGACCAAAGTAAGACCTAATGAAGCTCAATACACTCAATTAGGACCAAAAATAGGCTCATTACATCATCCTTTGGTTATCTAAACCTTCCTAATGACTAAAATGGTCATTGACCAAAGTAAGACCAAATGAAGCTCAATACATTTAATTAGGAGCAAAATAGGCTCATTACATCATCCTTCGTATCTAAACCTTCCTAGTAACTAAAATTGACCAAAGTAAGACCTAATGAAACTCAACAGACTCAATTAGGACAAAAATAGGCTCATTAGATCATCCTTTGCTATCTACACCATCCTAGTGACTAAAATGGAGTCATTGACCAAAGTAAGACCAAATGAAGCTCAACACACTCAATAAGGACCAAAATAGGCTCATTACATCATCCTTTGCTTATCTAAACCTTCCTAGTGACTAAAGTTGAGTCATGGACAAAGTAAGACCAAATGAAGCTCAATACACTCAATTAGGACCAAAATAGGCTCATTACATCATCCTTTGGTTATCTAAACCTTCCTATTGACTAAAATGGCATCATTGACCAAAGTAAGACTAAATAAAGCTTAATACATTAATTAGGACCAAAATAGGCTCATTACATCATGCTTTCGTTATCTAAACCTTCCTAGTAACTAAAATGGAAGAATTGACCAAAGTAAGACCTAATGAAGCTCAAAACACTCAATTAGGACCAAAATAGGCTTATTACATCATCCTTTGGTTATCTAAACCTTCCTAGTGACTAAAATGAAGTACATTGACCAAAGTAAGACCTAAATGAACTCAACACACTCAATTAGGACAAAAATAGGCTCATTACATCATCCTTTGTTATCTAAACCTTCCTAGTAACTAAAATGGAGAATTGACCAAAGTAAGACCAAATGAAGCTCAAACACCAATTAGGACCAAAATAGGCTCATTACATCATCCTTTGTTATCTAAACCTTCCTAGTGACTAAAATGAAATAATTGACCAAAGTAAGACCTAATGAAGCTCAATACACTCAATTAGGACCAAAATAAGGCTCATTACCATCATCCTTTGGTTATCTAAACCTTCTAATGACTAAAATGAGTCATTGACCAAAGTAAGACAAATGAAGCTCAACACATTCAATAGGACCAAAATAGGCTCATTACATCATCCTTTCGTTATCTAAAACCTTCCTAGTAACTAAATGGAAGAATTGACCAAAGTAAGACCTAATGAAGCCAATACACTCAATACGACCAAAATAGGCTCATACATCATCCTTTGGTTATCTGAACCTTCTAGTGACTAAATGGAGAATGACCAAAAGTAAGACTTAATGAAGCCAATACACTTCAATTAGGACCAAAATAGGCTCATTACGTCATCCTTTGGTTATCTAAACCTTCCTAATACTAAAATGGCGTATTGACCAAGTAAGACCAAATGAAGCTCAATACACTCAATTAGGACAAAATAGGCTCATTACATCACCTTGCGTTATCTAACCTTCCTAGTACT
Organism: Aeschynomene evenia; assembly: GCA_013621005.1. Classification (NCBI taxonomy): domain Eukaryota; kingdom Viridiplantae; phylum Streptophyta; class Magnoliopsida; order Fabales; family Fabaceae; genus Aeschynomene; species Aeschynomene evenia. Next base: position 20,478 of record RYYW01000711.1, on the reverse strand, counting down.
AAAATGGAAAGAATTGACCAAAGTAAGACCTAACGAAGCTCAATACACTCATTAGACCAAAAATAGGCTCATTACATCATCCTTTGGTTATCTAACCATCCTAGTAACTAAAATGGAAGAATTGACCAAAGTAAGACCTACTGAAGCTCAATACAATCAATTAGGACCAAAATAAGCTCATTACATCATCCTTTGGTTATCTAAACATTCCTATGACTATAAATGGAGTCATTGACCAAAGTAAGACCAAATGAAGCTCAATACATCAATTAGGACCAAAATAGGCTCATTACATCATCCTTTCGTTATCTAAACCTTCCTAGTGACTAAAATGAAAGAATTGACCAAAGTAAGACCTAATGAAGCTCAATACACTCAATTAGGACCAAAATAGGCTCATTACATCATCCTTTAGTTATCTAAACCTTCCTAATGACTAAAATGTCATTGACCAAAGTAAGACCTAATGAAGCTCAATACACTCAATAAGGACCAAAATAGGCTCATTACATCATCCTTTGGTTATCTAAACCTTCCTAATGACTAAAATGGTCATTGACCAAAGTAAGACCAAATGAAGCTCAATACATTTAATTAGGACAAAATAGGCTCATTACATCATCCTTTCGTTATCTAAACCTTCCTAGTAACTAAAATGGAAGAATTGACCAAAGTAAGACCTAAAGCTCAATACACTCAATTAGGACCAAAATAGGCTCATTACATCATCCTTTGGTTATCTAACCATCCTAGACTAAAATGGAAGAATTGACCAAAGTAAGACCTATGAAGCTCAATACACTCAATTAGGACCAAAATAGGCTCATTACATCATCCTTTGGTTATCTAAACATTCCTAATGACTAAAATGGAGTCATTGACCAAAGTAAGACCAAATGAAGCTCAATACATTTAATTAGGACCAAAATAGGCTCATTACATCAGCCTTTCGTTATCTAAACCTTCCTAGTGACTAAATGAAAGAATTGACCAAAGTAAGACCTAATGAAGCTCAATACACTCAATTAGGACCAAAATAGGCTCATTACATCATCCTTTAGTTATCTAAACCTTCCTAATGACTAAAATGTTTCATTGACCAAAGTAAGACCTAATGAAGCTCAATACACTCAATTAGGACCAAAATAGGCTCATTACATCATCCTTTGGTTATCTAAACCTTCCTAATGACTAAAATGGCGTCATGACCAAAGTAAGACCAAATGAAGCTCAATACACTAATTAGGAGCAAAATAGGCTCATTACATCATCCTTTCGTATCTAAACCTTCCTAGACTAAAATGCAAGAATTGACCAAAGTAAGACCTAATGAAACTCAACAGACTCAATTAGGACAAAAATAGGCTCATTAGATCATCCTTTGCCTATCTACACCTTCCTAGACAATTGACCAAAGTAAGACCAAATGAAGCTCAACACACTCAATAGGACCAAAATAGGCTCATTACATCATCCTTTGCTTATCTAAACCTTCCTAGTGACTAAAGTTGAGTCATGACAAAGTAAGACCAAATGAAGCTCAATACACTCAATTAAGACCAAAATAGGCTCATTACATCATCCTTTGGTTATCTAAACCTTCCTATGACTAAAATGGCATCATTGACCAAAGTAAGACTAAATAAAGCTCAATACATTTAATTAGGACCAAAATAGGCTCATTACATCATGCTTTCGTTATCTAAACCTTCCTAGTAACTAAAACGGAAGAATTGACCAAAGTAAGACCTAATGAAGCTCAAAACACTCAATTAGGACCAAAATAGGCTTATTACATCATCCTTTGGTTATCTAAACCTTCCTAGTGACTAAAATGGACCAAAGTAAGACCTAATGAAGCTCAATACACTCAATTAGGACCAAAATAGGCTCATTACATCATCCTTTCTTATATAAACTTCCTAGTAATAAAATGGAAGAATTGACCAAGTAAGACGATGAAGCTCAAACACTCAATTAGGACCAAAATAGGTCTCATTACATCATCTTTCGTTATTAAACCTTCCTAGTGACTAAAATGAATAATTGACCAAAGTAAGACCTAATGAAGCTCAATACACTCAATTAGGTACCAAAATAAGCTCAATACTTCATCTTTGGTTATCTAAACCGTTTAATGACTAAAATGGAGTCATTTGACCAAAGTAAAGACAAATGAAGCTCAAACATTCAATTAGGACAAAATAGGCTCATTACATCATCCTTTCGTTATCTAAACCTCCTAGTAACTAAAATGGAAGAATTGACCAAAGTAGACTAATGAAGCTCAATAACTCAAGTAACCAAAATAGGTCATTACATCACCTTTGGTTATCTAAACTTCCAGTGACTAAAATGGAAGAATTGACCAAAGTAAGACCAATGAAGCTCAATACACTCAATTAGGACCAAAATAGGCTCATTAGCATCCATTACCTTCGTTATCTAAACCTTCCTAAATAAAAAAGAATTGACCAAAGTAAGACCAAGAAGCCAATACATAATTAGGACAAAATAGCTCATACATATCCTTGTTATCTAACCACCTAGTAACAAAATGAAGAATTGACCAAAGTAAGACCTAATGAAGCTCAATACACTCAATTAGGACAAAATAGGCTCATTACATCATCCTTTGGTTATCTAAACATTCCTAAGACTAAAATGGAGTCATTGACCAAGTAAGACCAAATGAAGCTCAATACATCAATTAGGACAAAATAGCTCATTACATATCCTTTCGTATCTAAACCTTCCTAGTAACTAAAATGAAGAATTGACCAAAGTAAGACCTAATGAAGCTCAATACACTAATTAGGACCAAAAATAGGCTCATTACATCATCCTTTGGTTATCTAAACCTCTAAGTGACTAAAATGGAGTCATTGACCAAAGTAAGACCAAATGAAGCTCAATACACTCAATTAGGACCAAAATAGGCTCATTACATCATCCTTGTTATCTAAACCTTCCTAGTAACTAAAATGGAAGAATGACCAAAGTAAGACCTAATGAAGCTCAATACACTCAATTAGGACAAAATAGGCTCATACATCATCCTTTGGTTATCTAACCTCCTAGTAACTAAAATGGAAGAATTGACCAAAGTAAGACCTAATGAAGCTCAATACACTCAATTAGGACAAAAATAGGCTCATTACAATCATCCTTTGGTTATCTAAACATTCTAATGACTAAAATGGAGTCATTGAACCAAAGTAAAGACTAAATGAAGCTCAAACATCAATTAGGACCAAAAATAGGCTCATTACATCATCCTTTCGTTATCTAAACCTTCCTAGTAACTAAAATGGAAGAATTGACCCAAAGTAAGACCTAATGAAGCTCAATACACTCAATTACGACGCAAAATAGGCTCATTACATCATCCTTTGTTATCTAAACCTTCCTAGTGACTAAAATGTGAGACATTGACCAAAGTAAGACCTAATGAAGCTCAATACACTCAATTAGGACCAAAATAGGCTCATTACATCATCCTTTGGTATCTAAACCTTCCTAATGACTAAAATGGCGTCATTGACCAAAGTAAGACCAAATGAAGCAATACATTTAATTAGGACCAAAATAGGCTCATTACATCATCCTTTCGTAATCTAAACCTTCCTAGTAACTAAAATGCAAGAATTGACCAAAGTAAGACCTAATGAAACTCAATACCTCAATTAGGACAAAATAGGCTCATTAGATCATCCTTTGTATCTACACCATCCAGTGACTAAAATGGAGTCATGACCAAAGTAAGACCAAATGAAGCTCAACACACTCAATAGGACCAAAATAGGCTCATTACATCATCCTTTGCTTATCTAAACCTTCCTAGTGACTAAGTGGAGTCATGGACAAAAGTAAGACCAAAATGAAGCTCAATACACTCAATTAGGACCAAAATAGGCTCATTACATCATCCTTTGGTTATCTAAACCTTCCTATTGACTAAAATGGCATCATTGACCAAAGTAAGACTAAATAAAGCTTAATACATTTAATTAGGACCAAAATAGGCTCATTACATCATGTTTCGTTATCTAAACCTTCCTAGTAACTAAAATGGAAGAATTGACCAAAGTAAGACCTAATGAAGCTCAAAACACTCAATTAGGACCAAAATAGGCTTATTACATCATCCTTTGGTTATCTAAACCTTCCTAGTGACTAAAATGAAATAATTGACCAAAGTAAGACCTAATGAAGCTCAATACACTCAATTAGGACCAAAATAGGCTCATTACATCATCCTTTGGTTATCTAAACCTTCTTAATGACTAAAATGGAGTCATTGACCAAAGTAAGACCAAATGAAGCTCAACACATTCAATTAGGACCAAAATAGGCTCATTACATCATCCTTTCGTTATCTAAACCTTCCTAGTAACTAAAATGGAAGAATTGACCAAAGTAAGACCAAATGAAGCTCAAAACACTCAATTAGGACCAAAATAGGCTCATTACATCATACTTTCGTTATCTAAACCTTCCTAGTGACTAAAATGAAATAATTGACCAAAGTAAGACCTAATGAAGCACAATACACTCAATTAGGACCAAAATAAGCTCATTACCTCATCCTTTGGTTATCTAAACCGTCTTAATGACTAAAATGGAGTCATTGACCAAAGTAAGACCAAATGAAGCTCAACACATTCAATTAGGACCAAAATAGGCTCATTACATCATCCTTTCGTTATCTAAACCTTCCTAGTAACTAAAATGGAATAATTGACCAAAGTAAGACCTAATGAAGCTCAATACACTCAAGTACGACCAAAATAGGCTCATTACATCATCCTTTGGTTATCTGAACCTTCCTAGTGACTAAAATGAAAGAATTGACCAAAGTAAGACTTAATGAAGCTCAATACACTCAATTAGGACCAAATAGGCTCATTACATCATCCTTTGGTTATCTAAACCTTCCTAATGACTAAAATGGCGTCATTGACCAAAGTAAGACCAAATGAAGCTCAATACATTTAATTAGGACCAAAATAGGCTCATTACATCATCCTTTCGTTATCTAAACCTTCCTAGTAACTAAAATGGAAGAATTGACCAAAGTAAGACCTAACGAAGCTCAATACACTCAATTAGGACCAAAATAGGCTCATTACATCATCCTTTGGTTATCTACACCATCCTAGTAACTAAAATGGAAGAATTGACCAAAGTAAGACCTACTGAAGCTCAATACACTCAATTAGGACCAAAATAAGCTCATTACATCATCCTTTGGTTATCTAAACATTCCTAATGACTAAAATGGGTCATTGACCAAAGTAAGACCAAATGAAGCTCAATACATTCAATTAGGACCAAAATAGGCTCATTACATCAACCTTTCGTTATCTAAACCTTCCTAGTGACTAAAATGAAAGAATTGACCAAAGTAAGACCTAATGAAGCTCAATACACTCAATTAGGACCAAAATAGGCTCATTACATCATCCTTTAGTTATCTAAACCTTCCTAATGACTAAAATGTTGTCATTGACCAAAGTAAGACCTAATGAAGCTCAATACACTCAATAAGGACCAAAATAGGCTAATTACATCATCCTTTGGTTATCTACACCATCCTAGTAACTAAAATGGAAGAATTGACCAAAGTAAGACCTACTGAAGCTCAATACACTCAATTAGGACATAAATAGGCTCATTACATCATCCTTTGGTATCTACACCATCCTAGTAACTAAAATGGAAGAATTGACCAAAGTAAGACCTACTGAAGCTCAATACACTCAATTAGGACCAAAATAGGCTCATTACATCATCCTTTGGTTATCTAAACATTCCTAATGACTAAAATGGAGTCATTGACCAAAGTAAGACCAAATGAAGCTCAATACATTCAATTAGGACCAAAATAGGCTCATTACATCAGCCTTTCGTTATCTAAACCTTCCTAGTGACTAGAATGAAAGAATTGACCAAAGTAAGACCTAATGAAGCTCAATACACTCAATTAGGAGCAAAATAGGCTCATTACATCATCCTTTAGTTATCTAAACCTTCCTAATGACTAAAATGTTGTCATTGACCAAAGTAAGACCTAATGAAGCTCAATACACTCAATTAGGACCAAAATAGGCTCATTACATCATCCTTTGGTTATCTAAACCTTCCTAATGACTAAAATGGCGTCATTGACCAAAGTAAGACCAAATGAAGCTCAATACATTTAATTAGGAGCAAAATAGGCTCATTACATCATCCTTTCGTAATCTAAACCTTCCTAGTAACTAAAATGCAAGAATTGACCAAAGTAAGACCTAATGAAACTCAATAGACTCAATTAGGACAAAAATAGGCTCATTAGATCATCCTTTGCTTATCTACACCATCCTAGTGACTAAAATGGAGTCATTGACCAAAGTAAGACCAAATGAAGCTCAACACACTCAATAAGGACCAAAATAGGCTCATTACATCATCCTTTGCTTATCTAAACCTTCCTAGTGACTAAGTGGAGTCATGGACAAAAGTAAGACCAAATGAAGCTCAATACACTCAATTAGGACCAAAATAGGCTCATTATATCATCCTTTGGTTATCTAAACCTTCCTATTGACTAAAATGGCATCATTGACCAAAGTAAGACTAAGTAAAGCTTAATACATTTAATTAGGACCAAAATAGGCTCATTACATCATGTTTTCGTTATCTAAACCTTCCTAGTAACTAAAATGGAAGAATTGACCAAAGTAAGACCTAATGAAGCTCAAAACACTCAATTAGGACCAAAATAGGCTTATTACATCATCCTTTGGTTATCTAAACCTTCCTAGTGACTAAAATGAAATAATTGACCAAAGTAAGACCTAATGAAGCTCAATACACTCAATTAGGACCAAAATAGGCTCATTACATCATCCTTTGGTTATCTAAACCTTCTTAATGACTAAAATGGAGTCATTGACCAAAGTAAGACCAAATGAAGCTCAACACATTCAATTAGGACCAAAATAGGCTCATTACATCATCCTTTCGTTTTCTAAACCTTCCTAGTAACTAAAATGGAAGAATTGACCAAAGTAAGACCAAATGATGCTCAAAACACTCAATTAGGACCAAAATAGGCTCATTACATCATACTTTCGTTATCTAAACCTTCCTAGAGACTAAAATGAAATAATTGACCAAAGTAAGACCTAATGAAGCTCAATACACTCAATTAGGACCAAAATAAGCTCATTACCTCATCCTTTGGTTATCTAAACCGTCTTAATGACTAAAATGGAGTCATTGACCAAAGTAAGACCAAATGAAGTTCAACACATTCAATTAGGACCAAAATAGGCTCATTACATCATCCTTTCGTTATCTAAACCTTCCTAGTAACTAAAATGGAAGAATTGACCAAAGTAAGACCTAATGAAGCTCAATACACTCAAGTACGACAAAAATAGGCTCATTACATCATCCTTTGGTTATCTGAACCTTCCTAGTGACTAAAATGAAAGAATTGACCAAAGTAAGACTTAATGAAGCTCAATACACTCAATTAGGACCAAAATAGGCTCATTACATCATCCTTTGGTTATCTAAACCTTCCTAATGACTAAAATGGCGTCATTGACCAAAGTGAGACCAAATGAAGCTCACTACATTTAATTAGGACCAAAATAGGCTCATTACATCATCCTTTCGTTATCTAAACCTTCCTAGTAACTAAAATGGAAGAATTGACCAAAGTAAGACCTAACGAAGCTCAATACACTCAATTAGGACCAAAATAGGCTCATTACATCATCCTTTGGTTATCTACACCATCCTAGTAACTAAAATGGAAGAATTGACCAAAGTAAGACCTACTGAAGCTCAATACACTCAATTAGGACCAAAATAAGCTCATTACATCATCCTTTGGTTATCTAAACATTCCTAATGACTAAATGGGGGTCATTGACCAAAGTAAGACCAAATGAAGCTCAATACATTCAATTAGGACCAAATTAGGCTCATTACATCAGCCTTTCGTTATCTAAACCTTCCTAGTGACTAAAATGAAAGAATTGACCAAAGTAAGACCTAATGAAGCTCAATACACTCAATTAGGACCAAAATAGGCTCATTACATCATCCTTTAGTTATCTAAACCTTCCTAATGACTAAAATGTTGTCATTGACCAAAGTAAGACCTAATGAAGCTCAATAAACTCAATAAGGACCAAAATAGGCTCATTACATCATCCTTTGGTTATCTACACCATCCTAGTAACTAAATGGAAGAATTGACCAAAGTAAGACCTACTGAAGCTCAATACACTCAATTAGGACATAAATAGGCTCATTACATCATCCTTTGGGTATCTACACCATCCTAGTAACTAAAATGGAAGAATTGACCAAAGTAAGACCTACTGAAGCTCAATACACTCAATTAGGACATAAATAGGCTCATTACATCATCCTTTGGGTATCTACACCATCCTAGTAACTAAAATGGAAGAATTGACCAAAGTAAGACCTACTGAAGCTCAATACACTCAATTAGGACCAAAATAGGCTCATTACATCATCCTTTGGTTATCTAAACATTCCTAATGACCAAAATGGGGTCATTGACCAAAGTAAGACCAAATGAAGCTCAATACATTCAATTAGGACCAAAATAGGCTCATTACATCAGCCTTTCGTTATCTAAACCTTCCTAGTGACTAAAATGAAAGAATTGACCAAGTAAGACCTAATGAAGCTCAATACACTCAATTAGGACCAAAATAGGCTCATTACATCATCCTTTAGTTATCTAAACCTTCCTAATGACTAAAATGTTGTCATTGACCAAAGTAAGACCTAATGAAGCTCAATACACTCAATAAGGACCAAAATAGGCTCATTACATCATCCTTTGGTTATCTACACCATCCTAGTAACTAAAATGGAAGAATTGACCAAGTAAGACCTACTGAAGCTCAATACACTCAATTAGGACATAAATAGGCTCATTACATCATCCTTTGGGTATCTACACCATCCTAGTAACTAAAATGGAAGAATTGACCAAAGTAAGACCTACTGAAGCTCAATACACTCCATTAGGACCAAAATAGGCTCATTACATCATCCTTTGGTTATCTAAACATTCCTAATGACTAAAATGGAGTCATTGACCAAAGTAAGACCAAATGAAGCTCAATACATTCAATTAGGACCAAAATAGGCTCATTACATCAGCCTTTCGTTATCTAAACCTTCCTAGTGACTAGAATGAAAGAATTGACCAAAGTAAGACCTAATGAAGCTCAATACACTCAATTAGGAGCAAAATAGGCTCATTACATCATCCTTTAGTTATCTAAACCTTCCTAATGACTAAAATGTTGTCATTGACCAAAGTAAGACCTAATGAAGCTCAATACACTCAATTAGGACCAAAATAGGCTCATTACTTCATCCTTTGGTTATCTAAACCTTCCTAATGACTAAAATGGCGTCATTGACCAAAGTAAGACCAAATGAAGCTCAATACATTTAATTAGGAGCAAAATAGGCTCATTACATCATCCTTTCGTAATCTAAACCTTCCTAGTAACTAAAATGCAAGAATTGACCAAAGTAAGACCTAATGAAACTCAATAGACTCAATTAGGACAAAAATAGGCTCATTAGATCATCCTTTGCTTATCTACACCATCCTAGTGACTAAAATGGAGTCATTGACCAAAGTAAGACCAAATGAAGCTCAACACACTCAATAAGGACCAAAATAGGCTCATTACATCATCCTTTGCTTATCTAAACCTTCCTAGTGACTAAGTGGAGTCATGGACAAAAGTAAGACCAAATGAAGCTCAATACACTCAATTAGGACCAAAATAGGCTCATTATATCATCCTTTGGTTATCTAAACCTTCCTATTGACTAAAATGGCATCATTGACCAAAGTAAGACTAAGTAAAGCTTAATACATTTAATTAGGACCAAAATAGGCTCATTACATCATGTTTCGTTATCTAAACCTTCCTAGTAACTAAAATGGAAGAATTGACCAAAGTAAGACCTAATGAAGCTCAAAACACTCAATTAGGACCAAAATAGGCTTATTACATCATCCTTTGGTTATCTAAACCTTCCTAGTGACTAAAATGAAATAATTGACCAAAGTAAGACCTAATGAAGCTCAATACACTCAATTAGGACCAAAATAGGCTCATTACATCATCCTTTGGTTATCTAAACCTTCTTAATGACTAAAATGGAGTCATTGACCAAAGTAAGACCAAATGAAGCTCAACACATTCAATTAGGACCAAAATAGGCTCATTACATCATCCTTTCGTTTTCTAAACCTTCCTAGTAACTAAAATGGAAGAATTGACCAAAGTAAGACCAAATGATGCTCAAACACTCAATTAGGACCAAAATAGGCTCATTACATCATACTTTCGTTATCTAAACCTTCCTAGAGACTAAAATGAAATAATTGACCAAAGTAAGACCTAATGAAGCTCAATACACTCAATTAGGACCAAATAAGCTCATTACCTCATCCTTTGGTTATCTAAACCGTCTTAATGACTAAAATGGAGTCATTGACCAAAGTAAGACCAAATGAAGTTCAACACATTCAATTAGGACCAAAATAGGCTCATTACATCATCCTTTCGTTATCTAAACCTTCCTAGTAACTAAAATGGAAGAATTGACCAAAGTAAGACCTAATGAAGCTCAATACACTCAAGTACGACAAAAATAGGCTCATTACATCATCCTTTGGTTATCTGAACCTTCCTAGTGACTAAAATGAAAGAATTGACCAAAGTAAGACTTAATGAAGCTCAATACACTCAATTAGGACCAAAATAGGCTCATTACATCATCCTTTGGTTATCTAAACCTTCCTAATGACTAAAATGGCGTCATTGACCAAAGTGAGACCAAATGAAGCTCACTACATTTAATTAGGACCAAAATAGGCTCATTACATCATCCTTTCGTTATCTAAACCTTCCCAGTAACTAAAATGGAAGAATTGACCAAAGTAAGACCTAACGAAGCTCAATACACTCAATTAGGACCAAAATAGGCTCATTACATCATCCTTTGGTTATCTACACCATCCTAGTAACTAAAATGGAAGAATTGACCAAAGTAAGACCTACTGAAGCTCAATACACTCAATTAGGACCAAAATAAGCTCATTACATCATCCTTTGGTTATCTAAACATTCCTAATGACTAAAATGGGGTCATTGACCAAAGTAAGACCAAATGAAGCTCAATACATTCAATTAGGACCAAAATAGGCTCATTACATCAGCCTTTCGTTATCTAAACCTTCCTAGTGACTAAAATGAAAGAATTGACCAAAGTAAGACCTAATGAAGCTCAATACACTCAATTAGGACCAAAATAGGCTCATTACATCATCCTTTAGTTATCTAAACCTTCCTAATGACTAAAATGTTGTCATTGACCAAAGTAAGACCTAATGAAGCTCAATAAACTCAATAAGGACCAAAATAGGCTCATTACATCATCCTTTGGTTATCTACACCATCCTAGTAACTAAAATGGAAGAATTGACCAAAGTAAGACCTACTGAAGCTCAATACACTCAATTAGGACATAAATAGGCTCATTACATCATCCTTTGGGTATCTACACCATCCTAGTAACTAAAATGGAAGAATTGACCAAAGTAAGACCTACTGAAGCTCAATACACTCAATTAGGACATAAATAGGCTCATTACATCATCCTTTGGGTATCTACACCATCCTAGTAACTAAAATGGAAGAATTGACCAAAGTAAGACCTACTGAAGCTCAATACACTCAATTAGGACCAAAATAGGCTCATTACATCATCCTTTGGTTATCTAAACATTCCTAATGACCAAAATGGGGTCATTGACCAAAGTAAGACCAAATGAAGCTCAATACATTCAATTAGGACCAAAATAGGCTCATTACATCAGCCTTTCGTTATCTAACCTTCCTAGTGACTAAAATGAAAGAATTGACCAAAGTAAGACCTAATGAAGCTCAATACACTCAATTAGGACCAAAATAGGCTCATTACATCATCCTTTAGTTATCTAAACCTTCCTAATGACTAAAATGTTGTCATTGACCAAAGTAAGACCTAATGAAGCTCAATACTCTCAATAAGGACCAAAATAGGCTCATTACATCATCCTTTGGTTATCTACACCATCCTAGTAACTAAAATGGAAGAATTGACCAAAGTAAGACCTACTGAAGCTCAATACACTCAATTAGGACATAAATAGGCTCATTACATCATCCTTTGGGTATCTACACCATCCTAGTAACTAAAATGGAAGAATTGACCAAAGTAAGACCTACTGAAGCTCAATACACTCAATTAGGACCAAAATAGGCTCATTACATCATCCTTTGGTTATCTAAACATTCCTAATGACTAAAATGGAGTCATTGTCCAAAGTAAGACCAAATGAAGCTCAATACATTCAATTAGGACCAAAATAGGCTCATTACATCAGCCTTTCGTTATCTAAACCTTCCTAGTGACTAGAATGAAAGAATTGACCAAAGTAAGACCTAATGAAGCTCAATACACTCAATTAGGAGCAAAATAGGCTCATTACATCATCCTTTAGTTATCTAAACCTTCCTAATGACTAAAATGTTGTCATTGACCAAGTATGACCTAATGAAGCTCAATACACTCAATTAGGACCAAAATAGGCTCATTACATCATCCTTTGGTTATCTAAACCTTCCTAATGACTAAAATGGCGTCATTGACCAAAGTAAGACCAAATGAAGCTCAATACATTTAATTAGGACCAAAATAGGCTCATTACATCATCCTTTCGTTATCTAAACCTTCCTAGTAACTAAAATGCAAGAATTGACCAAAGTAAGACCTAATGAAACTCAATAGACTCAATTAGGACAAAAATAGGCTCATTAGATCATCCTTTGCTTATCTACACCATCCTAGTGACTAAAATGGAGTCATTGACCAAAGTAAGACCAAATGAAGCTCAACACACTCAATAAGGACCAAAATAGGCTCATTACATCATCCTTTGCTTATCTAAACCTTCCTAGTGACTACAGTGGAGACATGGACAAAAGTAAGACCAAATGAAGCTCAATACACTCAATTAGGACCAAAATAGGCTCATTACATCATCCTTTGGTTATCTAAACCTTCCTATTGACTAAAATGGCATCATTGACCAAAGTAAGACTAAATAAAGCTTAATACATTTAATTAGGACCAAAATAGGCTCATTACATCATGCTTTCGTTATCTAAACCTTCATAGTAACTAAAAATGGAAGAATTGACCAAAGTAAGACCTAATGAAGCTCAAAACACTCAATTAGGACCAAAATAGGCTTATTACATCATCCTTTGGTTATCTAAACCTTCCTAGTGACTAAAATGAAATAATTGACCAAAGTAAGACCTAATGAAGCTCAATACACTCAATTAGGACCAAAATAGGCTCATTACATCATCCTTTGGTTATCTAAACCTTCTTAATGACTAAAATGGAGTCATTGACCAAAGTAAGACCAAATGAAGCTCAACACATTCAATTAGGACCAAAATAGGCTCATTACATCATCCTTTCGTTATCTAAACCTTCCTAGTAACTAAAATGGAAGAATTGACCAAAGTAAGACCAAATGAAGCTCAAAACACTCAATTAGGACCAAAATAGGCTCATTACATCATACTTTCGTTATCTAAACCTTCCTAGTGACTAAAATGAAATAATTGACCAAAGTAAGACCTAATGAAGCTCAATACACTCAATTAGGACCAAAATAAGCTCATTACCTCATCCTTTGGTTATCTAAACCGTCTTAATGACTAAAATGGAGTCATTGACCAAAGTAAGACCAAATGAAGCTCAACACATTCAATTAGGACCAAAATAGGCTCATTACATCATCCTTTCGTTATCTAAACCTTCCTAGTAACTAAAATGGAAGAATTGACCAAAGTAAGACCTAGTGAAGCTCAATACACTCAAGTACGACCAAAATAGGCTCATTACATCATCCTTTGGTTATCTGAACCTTCCTAGTGACTAAAATGAAAGACTAATTCAAGAAAGTCTTTTAAATCCTTAGAAGCTGAAAATGCTAGACTAATTCAAGAAGTAGAGAACCTAAGGCTTGAAAGAGATGACTTTAAAAATAGATATCTTGAAAGTCAAAACCTCTATCAAGCTTTAGAAACAATGTCTTCTGTAACTGTTGAAAAAGCCGAACTGGCTTTGATAGAATTACAAAAGACAAATGAGCTTCTCACTTCTGACCTGGTTAAGATGGTCAAAGGTGAAAAAATGATGACACTCTTGCTTGGTGGTCAAAGACCTTACAAGGATAAGAGTGGACTCGGTTATGAAGAAATCTTCGAACCAAATGATATTGATCCATCCTTAACTAAGTCACCTCGCACGTGCATAGCATGTTTTAAGAGTGGCCATGGTTCTGAAAAATGTCCTATGTTGGAAAAAGGAAAAATCTCTAAGCCTCAGAAGGCTCAAAAGAAAACTCAGAAGGCTAAACTTTCTAAGAAGAGTAACCCCTCTCAGAAGGAAAAAACTTCTCAGGAAGCAAGTGCTTCTGAAAAGGGCAAACAAAAAGTCTCTGACTCTCAAAACCATGACCCCTCTAAGAAAAGAAGGCAAAAGTCCAAGAAAGCTAACAAGCAAGGACCCAACAAAGAATGGGTACCTAAATCTGTTAACTTTGTGACTGCAGGTGCATCATCAAGCGCTGCTCCACCACCACGATGAGCAGTGGTACCTTGACAGTGGCTGCTCAAGGCACATGACTGGAAGCAAGCACTGATTCCAGTCTAAGCCCAAGCAATCACACTTGACTGCAGTTAAGCGAATTTTACGATATTTAAGTGGAACTACTAATCTTGGTCTTTGGTATGAGAAAGGTTGTTCTTCTGATGTTGTAGGTTACTGTGATGCCGACTACGCTGGAGATAGGATAGATCGCAAAAGCACAAGTGGCTGCTGCTGCTTCTTTGGAAAATGCTTAATCACTTGGTCTTGCAAGAAGCAAAATACGATCGCCCTATCAACTGCTGAAGCTGAATATGTATCTGCTGCAAACTGCTGTTCTCAGATGCTCTGGATTAAGAATCAGCTACTTGATTATCAAATAAGGTACACCAAAATCCCTACTTGATAAGTGCTATCAACTTAGCTAAGAATCCTATTCAGCATTCTCGATCTAAGCACATTGATATAAAACATCATTTTATTCGGGATCATGTGCAAAAAGGCGACATTGAACTCAAATTTGTAAATATTGAGGATCAAATCTCAGATATATTTACAAAGCCTTTGCCCGAGGATCGTTTCAATATTCTGAAAGGATTTCTAAATCTAAGACGATTCTAAGTGCTTTGAAGTTTAAAAACTCTCTCTTAGAAACCTCCCCTTAGTCCTAGTTTAGACTCTGAGACGAACAGTAGAACTAAGCTTCTGAGCTAGAAGTAGGAAAACACAAAAAACTCTAGCTGAGAAAATTTGTTCTCAGAAGACTCATCTCTCAGAAAGGAGATCTTCTGAAACATCTCTCAGAAGGAGGATTTCTCAGAAGGACCACCTCTCTCAGAAAGGTACCTTCCGAGAAACTAGTTACCAACGGTAACTTTTGGATAAGTGGCAGGAAACGGCTAGTTATCAGCCATGTCTATAAATACTTATAGCATTGTTCCATTTGAGCACTTTACGCTCAGAACTTACCAAAACTCTGCCAAAACCTCTCCTCGCTTTCTAATCTTCATCTGCTCTTTCTCTCTCTCTCACTTGTTCTTCTCTATCCTTTCTCAAACCTCAAACCTTTCTTTCTAATGGCCGTCTCTGGAGAAATCAAGGGCTTAATGAGAAACAATCTCAATGAGATATCCGAAGATATTCTCTATGACAATGAGGAAATGCAATCCCTATTCCACAAGACTTATCTCCCAGGAATCTTGCCATGGGAAGGGTATTGCCTCTCAATGTCTACAATCAGGTGGACGAAATCCAATTCACCTTCCTCAAGCAACCTGGATGGCCAGCCATGATGAGCTCTGAGGACGTGTGCTACCCAAATGTGGTAAGAGCTTTCTATTCGCAAATAGAAAGGTTCACCAACAAAGGGGTCAAGAGCAAGATTGGTGACCAACAGATCCGCTTCTCCTCCTCTGACATCAACAAAGTCTTCAAGACCTTGAATGGTGGCGCCGTCATCGCTGACGACCCAGAATGGGTCAAGGAGGTAGATGACTCGGAAGAAGAAGTCGTGACACTTCTGACTGGTAGCAACAGCCTACCACTCAAAGGGGTAAAGGTACCTCATCTCACGCAAGAGGCCAGAATCATCTTCTCCGTTGTGCAACACACCCTTCTCCCTCGGATTGGAGACATGGGGAACGTTACCACCATGGATGCCTGCCTGCTGTACCATCTACTGAAGAAGGAAAGAGTAGATTTTGGGAGGATGGTGCTCAACTACATGATGCACCAGGCTCATCCAAAAGGGGCTCTCACAAGTCTACCTTACGGTAGCCTTCTGACCAGAATCCTCAACCATTTCTCCTTCCCACTTGAAGACTATGAATACGTCTTCAACCACAGCAAGTTCTCCATGGTCACCTTCAACAACTTCAAGAAGAAAAAGGTACCAGACACGGGGGCACCTAAGAAGAAGGAGGAAGCAAAGTCCTCTAAGGGAGCTGCTGGTCTCATCCAGCCGTCTAAGGCTGAGAAAGGAAAGGAAAAGGTTTCCGATCCTCCAGAAAAGAAGAAGAAGAAGCAAAAGGTGACTCATCCTTCTCCAACAAGGGTGACACGGAGTATGGCTTCTGAGGAAGCTCAGAAGACTCCTCAGAAGGCTCCTACGATTGTTGAGGCTGCTGAAGACTCAGAAGAAACAACATCTGAGCAACCCATGACCAGAAAAAGGAAAGCACCTCCCACTCTTCAAGTCCCAGACGTGCCACCAGAAGGGAAAAAGAAACGTGGTCGTTTGGTAAAAGCTAACTCTAAAACTCCACCTTCATTTCTTCACTCTTCTTCTACTTCAATTCCTATTTCTGATTCTGTTGATGGTTTTAAACCCACCAAATTTAAAACTAAACTCCTACATTCCTTGAAATATCAGGGAAAAACTCACAAAGGAGTGGGGATAAAAACCACCAAGAAACAGAGCCCGCCAACGACGACGGGTAAAGAAATTGTAGCAGTTACTGCTACTGCTGCCACCACCGCTGCTGCTACTACTGCTGCTGTTGAAGAAGAAGCAGAAGCTTCTCATCACTCCTCCCCATCTGGACATGTCTCCCCCACCAGAGAAGACATTCAGGGGCATGGAGGAAATGTCGCTGATTCCTCTTCCGAGGAAGAAGATGCGGCACGCTTTCGCATTGAGCATCGCACTCCAGATGCTGGAAGCTCCAAGAAAGAGGCCCAGAAGAAGCCCTCTGCGGTTTCTATGGTGGAACTTTCTGAAGCAACCACAACTGAAGTTGCCACTGTGAATGCTGAGTCATTGGCTCAGACGATGAGTGAAGTTCAGAAGGCGCTGGATCAACCTTCTGAGACTCCAGAAGCTGCTCAGATGCAACAACAACAACAACTACAGCATGAGGAAAGCTTAATTGAACCAACTTCTGAGGTTGGTCTCCTCTCTTCTGAGATCCCTTTGGAACATGAGGAAACTCATGTCTCAACACATGACGTAGTGCCAGGGACCACCAGCACTGGGCTCAGCTCAGAGGTGGGCGCTGACGCTACCATGGCTGCCGGAGTTGCAGCAGTTGAGGCATTTGTTGCCCACAGTTCCTTAGAAGGAACTCTTTCTGAGAAGGACTCTCAGAAGGAACCAGAGGTTCCTCCTCAAGATATAACAGAGGTTCCTCCTACATCCTTTGATCAACAAGGTCCCTCTTTCTCCATCACGGACTCAATGATTGGTTCCGGCTTCCAGCTGGGAAGGATGGTAGTCACTCCACCCTCTGTGCACTTTCGGCCTTTCTTTGGTCGAATTGAGAAGTTGAAGAGCAATGAAGCCATGCATAGCCAGATCTCAACCTTCAACCTCTCCGATGATGCTCAGACTTCTGGTGCTATGGAGCAACCATCAGCTAGGCAACCCTCTGATCTAGACCTTGCTCTAGTTGCTGAGGATACTCAAAGGCAGCCTTCGATTGAACTTGCTGCTATTGAAGGTAAAGCTGTCCAAGAAGAAGACCCTCCTGAATATCAAACAAGGGATATAATCGATGAAGTACTTGAGGCTGAAGTCTCTCGTCCTCCTTCATCTCAACCCTCCTCTTCTCAACAGCCTTCCACTGCCTCTGACCTTCCTCCAGAATGCGCTCAGAATGCGACTCAGAGTGAGATTCTAATGGAGATATGCCAGCTGCTACGCTATATTGCCAGAAGGCAGTAGTTCTAAGTCAATGATGGCGTTTATATCTTAGCCACCCTTTTTGATGAAACAAAGGGGGAGTAGATAAATGATAAAATTTTTGTACATTGGCTATTATTGTAAACACTAGGCTAGAACTTAGGGGAAGCAACAATTTAGGGGGAGCCAAATCTTTTGTATCTTTACAAAACCATAAATGAAAAATCATTTCTTTGGCATCTCATGTTTTACCTATCTTATGTCTATCTTTTATTATTTTTTTTTGGCATCTCTTGATTTACTTAGCTTGGTATTTCTGAATCTCATACATACATTTATCATGAAATACATGCTATGAAATAGATAATCTCAAACAGTAATCATACAATGCATACTTGAACTGTTGATTATCTCAGCCTTCTAAGAAAATAATGAAGCCTTCTCTCAGAAAGCTAAATTAGTTTCTAAGAAAGCAAAAGTGAATTCTGAATAAGTTATGAACTTACTCAGAAACACTTCTGAACTTAAGCAAAATTATTATCTTAAGACTTAAGTTGTTATCATCAAAAAGGGGGAGATTGTAAGCTCCAGAACCCTTCTGAAGAGAATTAAACATAATTCTCTCAGAATCATGAAAGTTTTAATGATAACAAGGTAAGCCATAAGTATAAAATTTTACTTAAGGTTTTGCTAATATGTGCGCTAAGTGTCTCAGAAAGCTATAAATTATTGCAATGCCATGAGCAAAGACCTAGACAAAACATCAAGTAACCTCGAGATAAATTGATAAAATCATAGCGCCAAAGATATCAGAAAGGATATCTCAGAAGCGGAGAAGGTGAAAACATGTTTCTGAGGAAAGAACACTGTCGCCTCAGAAGGGTCTCAGAAGACCTCGCGACTAGTAGTTCTCAGAAGGATCTTCCCTCAGAAGGTTAGCCTCAGAAGTCCGTACAACTCTTAGAAGGTTGGACTCAGAAGCAAACCAAGTGTCTGGACTCAAGGAAGTGCAAACAGACTCAGAAAGCTCGCTACAACTAGCCAAGGAAGTGGGAACACGCGCACTGTGCAGTTATGAAAAGTTCCTCATTTTGCGCTGACTGTAGCAGGGAGCCGTTCTGAAAAGGACACAGCCACATAAGCAAAGTGAAAGCCTCTAATTTCGCGGCTCTTTGATGCCTATATATATGAGTTCAATTCCAGAGCAATGTGACGAAACCTTTGCACAAAAAACTCTTGATTAAACGTGCCAAAAACTCTGTTGAATTGAAAATCATTTTGCGAAAACTTAGAACTTTCTCAGAAAAGACAATTTTTACGAAATTGTTTTTCTAAACTTTGCAAAATCTTCTAGTTCTGAATTGGTGTAAATTCTTACATTTGTAAGTTAATTCTAGAAGTCTACTAAGTGTAAAACTAGGTTTGTAACTTAGTCTTGGTAGTTGTTTTCGATCAAAACAAACTTTCTGAAAAAACGCTAAGTCCTTCGTTGTTTGAAGGCAGTTTTAAGTCCTCTAGTGTTTGAGGCAAGGAAGTCCTTAATTGTTTAAGGCAAGGAAGTCCTCTAGTGTGAGGCAAGGAAATCCACTTCGGGTTGTGAAGTGGTGGAAGTCCTTTACGTGGTAAAGGCAGTGTTGTCTGGGAAGGCACATTAAGAAGAATATCTAAGAACTCTCAACTAAAGGTTGAGGACTGGAGTAGGTTGGTTATAACCGAACCAGTATAAATCCCTTGTGTTAAGCTTTTCTCCCTAACTCATTACGTGTCCAAATCTTTGAGAAAAACTCTATCACAACTTTAATCAAGAGGTCTCTTGAAAACCTTATTGATCAAAATCAGAAAAGCTTTTAAGAAACTCAAACCTTAAGTCGTTTTCTTAAAAATCTCTCAGAAAGGAACTTTCTTAGAAAGACTAAGTTCTCAGAAACTTAATCTTCTCAGAAAGCATTTTCCGCTGCAAAAACTCTTAATCATACCTTCTGAGTAAAAACAGCTTTCTAAGTAAAAGTTTTAACAAGCAATTTTAAATCTTGCACGATTCAACCCCCCCCCCCTTCTCGTGCACACATACACTTTCAAGT